>PVJO010009169.1:0-70867 GCA_004026905.1 Hystrix cristata
CTGCCGTGGGTGTCCCTGCAGTACACAGAGGGCCTTAAAGGACAGGCCCTGGCCCGAGTCAGGAATCACAGTGATGCCCGCAGGCCCCAAGGACAAAGGCGGGCGTCTCTCACACATCCCTGCGCCCAGGTCTCGGGGACAATCCTATGGCCGCAAGCCAGGCGCAGAGGGCCATCTGCCAAGCCGCCACGCCTCCTCATCCGTGACAGATGGAGCCACCACACCGTCACCAGGAGACCACAGCAGACCAGCAGCCGGGCCCTGAGATCACTGATGTCGCTCACCCCGGGGCTGCAGGAGGGGCTCGGCCGGGGGCACGACAGGACGCCAGGCAGCCTCCGCCCCCGCCCACTGTCACAGCTGCGAGCGGCAGCCACCTGGACAGGGGCAAGAAGCCAGTGCTGGGACTGGTGGTTACCATTGTCGCTGGGGTCCAGAGACGGGTGGTCCACTACAGAATCGGAGGGTTTGACTCCGGAGACCTGTGCCCCGGGCCAGGACCACGAAGCCGGCAGGGAACCAGGACGGAGGGCCCTCCCAGCCGACGTCCCTCACCGACCGGACCGAGGACCTGTATGTGACGGCATTACTGCGTTATACACAAGCTGGGTGTGGTGGTGCACACCTGTAGTCCCAGCTCTCGGGAGGCTGAGGCAGGAGGATCGCCACAAATTTGAGGCCAGCCTGGACTATACAGCAAGACCTTGTCTCAAAAAGCCAAAAATAAAACAAAATAAAATTTTAAAATAAATAAATTATTATATGCCCCAAAATGTTAAGGGTCAACACAGGGGTCACAACTTTTTGTTTGTTTGTTTTGGTTTTTTGACACAGAGTCTCATTATGTATGTGCCTCAAACTCACAGCGATCCTCCTGCCTTAGTTTCCCAAGTGCTGGGATTACAGGCAGGTACCACCATGCCTGGCTAAGGGTCACAGTTTTTTACCTCTCCAAATGAAAGATACTTAGCACCTATTAACATTCCTGTTTCACAAAAGGAAATGTGTTCCCCCTACAAAGGCAAGAAAAACACATTCTGATTGACAGACTCTCGGAAGCAAGGAATATTTAACATCATCAGAATCGCAAGGTACTATGTCCTCTCTCTCTCTAACATGCACCCCGGGAGCTCCCCAGCCTGCCCTCAGTCTGCACACAACGTCCAGAACTACCATCACAGGCACCCCTAACCGTGCTCACCCCTTGACGTAAAAATCTGTTAGGGAATAAACTGGTAGAAGGGGAATTGTTAAAAAAAAAAAAAAAAACCCAAGAAGGGGAATTGTATAACTCAACTACCAAGACTCCTAAAATGAAACATCAGTCACCATAATAATGTATTTATTTTTTATTATAATTACTATTATCATTACTATTATTAATAGTATTATAACTGCATTAGGCAACTTGCTCGGTACGCAGTGAGCAATTACTCATTTAATTCTCCCAATCCCATTTTGCCCCTTTTCTCCTAAAGATCTGTAGCTCCCCGGCGCACAATGATCCAGAAATATTTTCAGGTTAGAAGAAACAGATTTCAACACATTTCATAGTTCAAAGTGGGGAAACATGTGCACACAGGCACACACACACACACACCACGCATGCGCACGTGTGCATACATATACCACGCGTGCGCACACACACACACATACACAGAGAACCTTTTTTTAAAAGCACAAATGTCACTCCAAGACGAGCAGCAGGAAGTTACAGAGAAGCGACTAAAATAAACACACGCAGCTCTCCTCGCAGAGTAACTGGTCAGTCCTCAGACATGGGCCCGAAGCCAACAACCCAGATGCTCAGTAAATCCCAGAAAAGACTCCAAGGAAGTCTCTTCTATCGTCCTGCACTGCGGGTGGCAAACAGTCTGGGGCCCAGGATGAATGTCACCCAATGTCACCAGTCGCTGCCCGGGGTTTCAAACAGCAAGCCTCAGTTTACCCATCAGCACAATGCAGTGGTCCTCACCTTCTCCCAGAAACCCGCTGGTCTTTCAGGTCTCACCTGTCTCTTTCTGAGTACATTGGGGTGGAGAAGTTCCCAAAACTGAAAGATGGAAATGCTAGATGCTGGGTGTGGTGGCACACCCGTGTAATTCCAGCACTTAGGAGGCTGAGGCAGAAGGATCGCTGTGAGTTCAAGGCCAGCCTGAACTGCATCGAGGGACTGTCTTAACCCCACTCCTCAAGAAAAGAAAAATAAAATACTAGAGCTGAAGGAAACCAGCACATTAGCTTATGGCCCTCTGCGTCAGACCGGACACACAGAGCCACACATGGGAATACAGAATAAACACTAATCGTCCACCCAAAAGAGAATCCGGGTGATGGGCAGGTCACTTCTGTCCCACACGACTCCAGCTCTGCCCCGCCCTGCGCCTCCTCAGCCTTCTGACCTCAGAACCCATTCGTGCTTGTAAAATGGGTTTTTATAACAAACCCGTCATGCGTCATAACTAACCACGTCATGAAAAATATTTTCCAATACAAAAAAGGGAGAAGAGAGACGATATTGTTTTAAATGTCTGCAGCTCTCTTCCATGTCTTGCTAAATTAAGAGAGGTGGCTTCACACATCTGCCTCCACTTTCACACTGCTACAGTCTGGTTTTCTAGGTAGTGAGATAGATGAAGAAATCCCAGATCCACGACTATGGGAGGAGTAGATGGTCACAGCCTGGGCAGTAAGTACGGAGATTTTTCCTTCTTTCTTTCTGTTGTTTTGTTTTGCTTTTTGAGACATGGCCCCACGATGTACTCCAGGCTGGCCTTGAACTCATGGTGAGCCTCCTGCCTCAGCCTCCCGAGTGCTGGGATCACAGGCGTGTGTAACTACACCCAGCTGGTCTGGCTATTTTTCTTTTTGGAGGGGCGGTGTTGGTCAGACTCAGAGCCCTGCTTGCTAGGCAAGCAAAGCACCCCACCACTGAGCTAAGTCCCCAACCCCCTGGCTCTTTTTCTTGATGCTGCTCCAAACCTGGAGAAGTGGACAGTCAGCTGTGAGATGGAATCTGAAAGTATCCAGTAAATGCTTGGCATTCTGCTCTGTGGAACCCCACCATCTCTGCAGCCATTACACTTTGGGCACTTCCTCATTCGGCTGTTTTTCTTTAATTCCACATTAAAATTGTATACATGTATAGTGTACCTGCTGCACCTTGGGTGGCTCTTTGCTCCCTGCATGGCTCTCACAGTGTACTGGCTGCTTGGGAGACAGCGCTTCCCAAGATTTGTGCACCTGAGAGAACAAGAGAGAAAATGCGAATCGCAGTTTCCTACCAACGCAAGAACACCCTCAACCTTGCAGGAAACCCTCAACCTTGCAGGCTTCTGATGCAGCTCAGGAACCCTGAATACCCCAGACCGCTCACATTTGCACATGGGGAATGTGGTTTGCCTGGGAGGCCTACACTCAGCCAGCCCAAGATTTGCAAATTAAGGGTTTGACATTAAAATCTGTTTTTTCAATACCAAAATACTTGCGGGCGGGACCCGGCCCAGGACAGGGACCAGGGACGAGCCCGCCCGCCGTGGAGGCTGCCTTCCCTCCGGTCCGAAACCTCGGTGCTCCACCCGTGCAGGCAGCGCCCCTCCCACCCGCCGTCAGGACAGAAAGCCAGCCCAGAGCCCACAAACCACTCCCTGCAGTCTTGGAAGGGGTCAGGGCAGCATGGCGAAGCCAGCTCTCCGGTCCCCCTTGAAGCCCTGGCCGCAGCCTGTCCCGATTCTGTCTTTTTAGAGGCCTTCCTGAACAGCAGCCACACATTGGTGGCGACCAACCAACACGAGAGTCAACCAAGGAGGTGACTATTTGGAGAAAAAGGGGGGCACATATACCATGGCAGTGGCCACAGCGGCCACCCAGGTACAGCCAGCCCCGTGACATGGCCACCTCAAAGCCCCACCC
This sequence comes from Hystrix cristata, assembly GCA_004026905.1. NCBI lineage: Eukaryota > Metazoa > Chordata > Mammalia > Rodentia > Hystricidae > Hystrix > Hystrix cristata. Next base: position 3,913 of record PVJO010009169.1, read on the forward strand.
GGAGCTAGCTCCTTCCCCTCCAGTCCTCACGCCCGGCCAATCTGGGTCCCACCGAGGTTTAAAGAGCAGAGGAAGCTCCCTCTGCCCAACTGGCAGCTCACCCACTGACTCAGGCTGCTGTGGGCAGCATGGAGAAGACACTGCCCATTTCCCCTGGGCTGAGACCGGGCCACATCCGGGCCTGTGGCCCGCGGGAGGGGCACTTGGCGCCTCAGGACAAGCAAATGAATACAGAGCTATTTTTAAGGCTCAGCTCCCGTCTTTATTCCAGGAGGCTGGCACCTGTGCCAACCAGAGCTGCTGCGAGTGTGGCCTGCAGACCGTTGGAAACACCTGGGCAGGGACGTTCAGATTCCGGGGTCCCTGTTCGTCTTGGAAACCAATGCTGGGGCGCAGAGCTCGGGCTCTGAATCCTTAGCAAGCTCCCTGCACAGTTCTTTGGCAGAGTGAGACTTGAGAATCGTTGGTAATTCGGGTCTGTACCCACTGGGGACGCTGCAGCCATGCGGGGACCAAGAACAATCACTCCCTACCTTGGCTGCCCCACGCCCTTCCCTTTGGCTTGGCCAAACCCGAGATGGCGTGCAGCCTGCCTTCGCCCAACCCAAACTCTCTAACCACTGAGCTAAATCTCCAGCCCTGCTGACTTCTCACACATGCTCGGCACACTTTTGACAAACAACTAAAAACCCAGAAAGCGTTGGACGGGAGTTAGGAAGCCACTCTAAGCAGTTTTCTGTGCACTGACGACACAGGCTCTGGAGCTGGGCTGACTAGGGTAGACCACCACTGCCCTTCGACCTCGGGTCTGCAGTGAGGGACAAGGCCTCCTTCCTGAGGTTGTGGCGAAGGTTAACCCCGCATGTGAAGCAGCCAGTGCATCCCCCGGCACGAGAAGCTTCCTCTCCAGAGAACAGTGGTGGGGACACTGGACATGCCCATGCAGAAGACTGAGGGTGGACCCTCTCCCTCGCCCTCCAAGGAAACCAATTCAAAATGATCAAAGGCCCAGGTGAAAGAGCTGCAATTTTGCAACTAAGAGAAGAAAACATACAGGAAACGTTTGAAGCCATAGGCACAGGCAAAGACTTCCTGAATAACACTCTCACGGCACAGGAAATAACAGCAAGAACCAAACAGGACGACGTCAAATGCCAAAGCTTCTGCACGGCAGAGGAAAGTCAACAGTGAAGAGACGGCCCACTGAGTGGGAGGAAATCTTCACTATCTATGCTTCCGGCGGAAGATTAATACCTAGAATAATAAAGAACACAAAAAAATTGATACCAAAAAAACGCATCGCCCCGTCACTAAATGGGCCAATGAACTGGACACTCAAAACAGGAAGGGTCAGCAGTCAGCGAGCACACGAAAAAAGTTCCATCTCTTCAGACACCAGGGAAAAGAAAATCAAAACTACAATGAGAGTCCATCTCACCCCAGTCAGAATGGCTGCCAAGAAGACAAAAACGATGAATCCTGGAAAGACTCTTCTGCTGGTGGGAATGTACGTTAGTACAGCCATTATGGAACTCAGTATGCAGAGTTCTCAAACACACTAAAATTAGAGCTGCCTTTGGATCCACAGCGCCATGCCTCGGTATAGCCCCCAAAACTCCAAGTCAGTATGACGGAGCACTACCTGCACACCCCTGTTTTATTGTAGCTAAGGAATGGAAAGAGCTGAGACGCCCAGCAACAGATGAATGAATAAAGAAAATGTGTAGACACACGATGGAGCATTATTCAGCCATAAAGAAGAAAAGGATCGTGTCATTGGTAGGAAAAAAGCCTGCAACAAGAGGCCATCGTGTGGCTATCACTAAGAACCATCTGTATTCTGAGGTTTATTGGCCCTAAATGTATCCAGTCTATCTCAGAGCCCCTCACCAGACTGAGGACGGCAAGGCCAGCGTCACTTCCAGGATGGCGAGGACAGCAAACTGCCAGCTTTGACAACGTCGTGCTTCCAGACCCCCGGAGCAATGCCTGGACATCTCCAGCCTTGTCCCGAACCTCTAATCCCCTCGGATTCCAGGACGACAGAGCCTCCCAGGCCACCCCACAGCGACGCCGCCCCAAAGCGGGACCGGATTGTCCCCGTGGGCCACGCTGGCTCCCCGGCACCCCTCAGACCCTGTCCAGGGACACCAACCATGCAGACCAGGACTGGCCCAGGTCCCCATGCTGCCAGCCCCACGAGCCCTCAGCCCCGGCCTCAGGGCCCCTTTCTGGAGAGCCCAAGTGTCTGTCACCCCGAGACAGGTCCCAACTCTGCCCCTGCATTTCCCTCGTGGCCTCACTGGTCTGCATGGTTGAAAGAGCAACTCTTTCATCCCGAGCTCCTGGGACCAGGACGAAGCAGCAAAAGTCACTTTTTTTTTTAATGAAAAAGTTGATCTTTTGTACCAATTATAAAATCAGGTTTTTTAAAGAATATCATCGATTTTTTGGAACTGCAGCGGCTTATACTTCATTTTTTGAAGAAACAGATGTTTCAGCAACCCTCCCTTCCCGTGAAAGGCACTTTAAAAATAGAAGTTTGGAGGGGGAAAAAACCCTTTAAAGCAAACGCCACAGGGTCTTCCGCAGGCTGCCGCCCTGGATGGTGAGGATTTCTGGGCCATGGGGCTTTGAAGTTAACGCTTTGAAGTAGGCTGGCGCTTCCTCAATAGAGAGGAAGGAAAATTGGAAGCTAAAAGACGGGAAGAAAAGGGGAGAGGGGCCTTCTGAACACAAGCATTCTGATTTCATCCCTCAGCCACAGCAACGCCAAACCAACTTCATTCCTCTTTTGTTTTGTTTTTGTTTTTGTTTTGAAACAGGGTCTCCATATGCAGTTCAGGCTGGCCTTGAACCCGCTATGTAGCCCAGGCTGGACTCGAACTTGCAGTGCTTCTCCTGCCTCGGCCTCCTGAATGCTGGGATTGCAGGCCGCACCACTGTGCGCCAACTCCACACAGTGATGTGTACTGCGAACGTGAGCAAACAGAACGATAAAGAAGGACGCCATGTGGAAAGCTGAGACATCTGCCAACAAGGAGCAGCGAAGGAAACCAGAACCCGGGCTGGGCCGAGGCAGCGAGGCTGGAGGACGACACAGGACCGGGTGGCCCGCCCAGGGCAGGGTGATGGGGTGCGGCAGGAAGCAGCAAGGGCTGTGGAGCAGGTGAGGGACACAGTCACATCTTGCCACAGGGGCTCAAGGAAGGATTCAAGAGGTCAGAGCAGAGCTGCTGGTAGTGAACAAGACCAAAGAGGCTCAGAGATTTAACAGAGCTCACCCTCTTTCCCCTTCCTCTCTCCTAACACCCCGACACGTTCTTTTTCCTTTTCTTGAGACAGGGTCTCAGGCTGGACTCAAACTCGAGATCCTCCTGCCTCAGCCTCCCAGAGTGCTAGGATTAGGCATGCCCCCCGCGTCCAGCTCTTGGCTATTCTTTATGTTCTCCTGAAGCTAATGTCTCACTGGTTTCCCTGTTAGCAAGGAGAACCCATGCAGGGGACTGGTGGCCACCAGGGCCCCCTCACCATCCCACCTCTGTGCTTCCCTGATTGTGCAAAACCCGTAAAGCACACCCGGGAGCTTCCGTGAGAGATAGCGCCACCTCCCAGCCCCCACCTGGCGAGATAAAAGCAGTATTTCAATAAGCGCCTCCAAACTCACCAAAAAAAAAAAAAAAAAAAAAAACCACAGATGATGACACACTGTGCCCCAGAGAACAAATACCAGCTAGCACAACCTGTGAGGCAGCAGCCCAGGGCGAGCCCAGGACGAAGGTCCAAAGTCTCCCTGACAGTCACGCTGACCCTGATCATCACAGTCGCACCCTCCTGCAAGCACCATGAGTCATCTCTTCCACCCCGGCTTTCCCAGCACCCTTCTCAGTCCCGAGGAGAAAGGGCTCATTAAGGTCAGACCCGGGCTCAGAAAGGCTGCACAGTCTCCAGGTTCGCAGAGCAGAGAGGAAGCGAGGATTCGCCACTGCCTAAGTGATGCCACTGTATAGAAAGTACTAAGTCACCATGTGCCCAGGCTGGCATGGAACTCCCGGCGATGCTCCTGCCTCAGCCTCCCGAGGGCTAGGATTACTGTACACCACCACGCCCAGCTGTTGCCTAGAACCTCAGCAGTGTCTACAAATTCAGGTCCCACACTGGGTAAGGACAAATTCAGACATGGCACATGTGACTTTTCTCAAGTAAAAGACTCTAAATACACCTGTGAACAAATTCGTCCAATGTTCCAACACGCAAATATTGAAGACAGCCAAAATCATTCATGCCACAAAACAAACCAGGAACTCAGGATCTGTGAAGACACTGAAGGTCTTCACATTTTAAAGTGCCTCAAACATTTTTTTTCAAGTTTTTAAAATTTAGAGCTTTTTCCTCTATGGTTGCAAAAGAATTTAATATGTTTTAGGTATAATTTTGCAATATACAGGAACTGCTGCAAGCCATCTTAAATGGAATGTCCTAAAGGTCAACCAAGCAGACAAATCAAATGGAAACACAAGACAACCCTGTAGCCCTGTGTGGTGGCACATGTGTGTAATCCCAGCACTCAGGAGGCTGAAGCAGGAGAATCTTCAAGAGCTCAAGGCCAACCTGGGCTACATAGCAGAACGTTGCCTCAAAAAAATAAAAGTGTACAGTAAACCCTGAGCTATACACTTTACATACATGGTATCTCTCCATCTTACAGATGAAAAAACGGAGACATGCAGTTTAAAAAATTCCAGGGCTGGGCCAGGTACAATGGCACAGGCCTATAATCCCAACTACTTGAGAGGCCAAGACAGGAAGATCAAGAGTTCTAGGCCAGTCTGGGCTACAGAGTGAGAGCCTGTCTCCAGATGAAAAATAAAAAAGGCTGGGCTCAGTGTGAAGGCCCTGGGTCGGATGCCAGGACCACCGAGAGCAGGACAGCAGGTGGGCACATCCCTGGAGAAGGTCACTGTCACAGAAGCAGTGTCTGCAGCCACCCCAGGAGCAGTCTGGGCCAGCACCTGAGTCCCTTTCTCATGACTGAGACACAATACCCAACACCTGCACCTGGGAGGAGGAGGCTCAACTTGGCTCAGTTTCAGAAGGCTCAGTGCTCACACGGTCAGCAGGCTCCTCAGCAGCAGGGTCATGGTGCAGGGGCCTGGCGGAGGACAACTGCTCACCTCATGGTACACAGGAAGCAGAGAGCCCAGGGAGGAGCAGGGAGGGAGATGGGCCCTTCCAAGTCATGCCCCCAGCGACCATCTCTGCTGACCAGACCCCACCTCCTAACAGCAAGTCACCTACAGCCCCCATCATCCCATCACTCCCAAACACAGGAATCTGGGGCCATCTTGGATCTGGTGATGGGAAGGGTGGGGCAGATAAGGTTCAAGGCACAGAGAATGGCTGAGGTAGAGAGCTGGAGAAGTTTAACCAAAGAGGCGATCAAAAGGAAGGAGAGCGGGAACAGAGACTAAGGAACTAAAGAGGACTGGTGGGTGTCGGCGCAGGCCCACTCTGAGAACCTGTCATGGTGGAATGCTACCTGAGAACCCAGAACCACGACACCACTCCAGACACGCAAGGACCATAATTGTCCTTGTACCACAGCCACACACCACGCCACCACCAGGATCTATTCTTTCTCTCTGATCTGACCTACGTATTTTATTACTGAGTTGAATTTAGCTTCACCCTATGCAGTGCTAACCCAAGAAACCATGAGATTCATGGCTTGATGGGATTTTCTTCCAAACACATTAAAATAGATGACTGTTAAAATAAATATTCATCTGTCTTGCATCTAAAATCATCTGGCAGGGATATGCCCAACACACTTAGAAACCTAGAATGGAAAAATTCAAGAGAAACAGATCATTGGCTTTTTTTTTTTTTTTCCGGTGCTGGGGCTCGAACTCAGGCCCTTGTGCTTGCCAGGCAAGCACTCTAATCACTGAGCTAAATCCCCAGCCCTCAGATCATTGGCTTTTGAATTCCACAACTGCACCCAAAAACTCCACACCCCGCGTTTTCTCACCTAAGCATAGGCAGGATTCTAGGGTGGATAAAGAGATCCAGAGTCCAATTATCTGCTACTGCTTACCAACAAACATATGCTACGGGTGTATGGAAAAGAAAAAAAAATTTTTTCAGATAGGGTCTCACTACGTAGACCAGGCTGGCCTCGAATTGGCAGCCATCCTCCTGCCTCAGCCTCCCGAGAGCTGGGATGACAGGTGCACCCCGCCACGCCCAGCAAGAGTTCAATAAGTTGTCATGGAGTTGTGGTATCTGTTCAGAATCTTGCAGGTTTGCTGAACTAGAAGTTGTGTGAAACAGATGGATAGCTCACCCTTCTTTTAACTTACCTGCAATTCTCGTGAACCAATAATTATGCAATCCCAGGAAGAGGAAATCTAGCTAGCCCTCAATCATGTGACATTCACACTAGCTAAAGGCCCTGTCATCCAACACGCGGTGACCAGGTTTCTCTCTGCATTGGAAAATGTCAGAGCCACTTTTAATTGAAGAGCATAAAAGCAGCTCCGCCCTTCCAAACAATAATAATGAACAGTATCTGCTACTGTTGATAGATCACTAGGAGTTCATGAAGTCTCCTCCAATTATCCCAGTCAGGAATTTCCCAAGCAGAGTAACACACAGAACAAAAATACTTGGCTATGGCACGTTCACATTTAAAATCAGGTCATCAGCCACAGACAAATCAGAAAGTCCACGGTGGGGCTCCCACCCTCCGTCTGCGTTGCTATGGTGAATTAAACCCAACCTGCTAAGGAGAGCAGAGCGAGAAAGCAGCAGCATTTCAACCGTGATGGCTCTTCCGCCACACTCTGCAGCAGCCTGGATAGAGAGACCTAAATCTACTCTCGGCAATGAGTTTAATTCCCTTGTGCCATTTCTCATGGCCTCATGGGGATCTAACATTTTAAGGATATGGATTTTTCCATTCCACATTGCCCTTGAATTCATTTCATCTTGTGCTCCATCAAATAATATACGGCACCCTTTCGGCCAGCCCTGGGGGAGCAGCTGGGGGGCTGGGAGCTGAGTAAGAGGCTTCCTGCTCCCCGAGGCGGCAGATGGGTGTCACTGTGTGCACTGTATTTTAAAATGATTTGAGGAAAGATTATCTCCCTTGTGATCTAACGAAACCTCATTTCTCCCACTGCACTGATTTGTGCAAGAATATGCCACAAATGAGATTCATTTCCCCTCCACGAGCTGTGTCCTTGGACACCAACTTGGCAAATGTGAAGGGCGGCCTCGCTCTAAAACTGAAGTAAGGCTGCTCCAAACCCTCAGGGTGCCTGTGTCACCACTGACATCGGCAGGAAGGCGCCGACTGGCAGCGAGCCGTTTATCGCACTGTGCCAGAACTGCCAAGAGTGGAAAGTGGATGCACAAGCTCACTCTCCATGGATGTCCCATCCTTCCGATCCGGGATTGGGTGCAAAGGCCCCTCTCTCTCCTGGATTCTCTCCAGGGCGGACGTGGAAGGCAAAAGCGAACAGAAGAGCAGCAGCACCCAGGATATGCCAGCCTGAGCCAGGCACACCCCGGGGCCCTTTCTTGTCTGATCTGCAGGAGAGAGCAGGGTGCACAGGACTTTCTCCATCTTCATTTCACACAAGAGCCGGCGACGAAGAGGATGACAGGGACGCAGCCGGCACCTCTTGAGGAGGTGCCACCTTGCAGAAGGGCCCGTCCCGGCTCTGGGCCCCTCTGCCCCTCTGTCCCACTCTGGCCGTGGGGCACGTGGCTGCCCGCCCCGGCGTCCACACCCCTGGGGGCCGCGCCCTCCTTCGCCTTCTCACAAACCTGTTCCCCGTGGCTGCCCCACACCAGCAGATTTTTAAAATGTTATTCACTGTTCTTGCCACTACTGCTGTTGCTGCCCGGGAAGAGGGAGAAGCCCTGGACAACAGGCTGGTTCATCCTTCAACAGCTTTGTTTCTGAAGCACCTTCTCGTGTATTCTCTGGCTTAATCGCTAGCTGCCTGAGGACCGTGACAGGGACACCTTTAGGTAGGGCTATCGCACTCCGGCTCAGATTTCTTCCTGTGGACACCTGGCTGGCTGCAGGGCCGATGGGGTTGGCAGCTCTCCGTCTCATTCATTTAATCAAAAATCAGCCAATCCAGGCCAGTTGTGGTGGCGCACACCTGTAATGCCAGCACTTGGAAGGCCGAGGCAGAAAGATGGCTGTGAGTTGGAGGCCAGCCAGGACTACATAGTGAGAAAAACCAAAAAATAAATAACCAACCAATCCAGCCACGGCCAACATTTCTTCGCTAGGTGACGGAGATTTGCAGGAATGACGCTCGGCACCCAGGCCAAGCGCTCTGGGTTTCCCCCTGCTGACCTGGTCTCAAGAACGCCTGGATGCATTGCGGGCAGCTCATACAGGCTGCGTTAATAGTGTCCACACCGGCTGGGTCAGGACTTCTGCACTCACTGGAAACTGAGTCTGCAAACCTCCCCAGGGCCCCGAGGTATCTCAGGGCTTCTCCTTTCTGGGGTTCCTCTTGTCCTCACCCCAGCCCCCACTCCCGGCTACCCGTTCCGATTCCACAGGCCCTTCCGGTTCCTCATGTCCTGCTTGCCCAGACAGGAAGCTAGAACTGCGCTGCTCTGGCCCATCTTTAAAAATCAAAAGCCTCACCCCAGAGAAAAAGCAGGCGTGCTCCAGGGGAGCCCCTCCCCGCTGTGCCCAGGATTTGGCTCCTCACTCCAGCCTGGCCGGCCAACCGCAGAGCAGGGCTGCAGCTTGGAGGGTTAGTTCCCGCCTCTTTCCAATTTCCATATCGGTGCAGTCCTTCCCGCAGTCAGAAACTCCTGAGCAGAAGTCACTGCACCCTGATCAAATGCAGCGCTGTCCTTTCCTCCCCTCCGATGGCAGAACGGTGTCCCCAGTGTCCCCTCCGGGCCGGGGAGGAGCGGTCCAGGCCAGAGGACCCAGGGAGAGAAAGGGCTGGTTGTGTCACAAGAAAGGGGCTCCTTTTCTTCCTGGAGGCCTCCTGCACCTCCTCTCTAGAGGAGAGAGAAAAGGGCAGAAAGAGAGAGCCCCCACTTCCTTCTCTCTCCCCACCGCAGGTTTCAAATTTTCTGAACCGAAACTGAACATTTGCATGATTCCGTCTCTGCCCCAAGCCAATTCCCCTTTCCACTGTGGCCCTGGAAGGTGCCCCCCAACACCGTGCATCTGCCATTCCTGTGGCCGTTGAACTGTCACCCTGGAAGGTGCCTGAAACTGGTGGGAAGGCCATCGATTCCCAAAAGTGCAGAGGAATTCCTGTAAAACCAGCTCCTGTCCCCAGGAGGCAGGTGAGGGGAAGAGAGATGAAGTCTGGGTTCCAGTCCGGGCCCAGCCCGTGCACCTGTCCATCCCACCTGCAGGCCGAGGGGGGGCCCCTTTGTCCTGATAATAGTGTGCGAGCCACTCAGTGTGCAAGCCACTCGAGTGCCCCCAAATGACAGTCCCCAAATGCATCCCTTGTCGACAGTGTGGCCCAGCTCACTGCCCAGAGCGAGCCCAGAGCGAGAGACTCTCACTTCTGGCTTTTATGCATGTAACATCCTTCCAGTCTTCTCCACAGTGCATATTAGTTTTGAAATTTTGAAGAGAAAGTTTTTCCTTTTTGAAAAATAGAAGTGTCAATTCCTAATCCTGCTAACGCGGAGGCTGGTACAGGGCGGCGTTACATACCAAGAGTCCGGGCCTCAGCTGCACAGCTTTGAATCCCAGCCTTCCGCTGGGCAGATGCAGGACCCGGCCTCACCTGACCTCACTGGGCCCCGGTGTCCCCTCACAGCTTGCTGGGCCCAGAACACAGCCTGGCTTGTTTCTAAGCGGGACAGTGTCCGCGAGGGCTCTGTCGTCTATAACGCGCCACACGGCCACATCGCAGGCAACACAGAAAGCCACTTACTTAAAAGGCTTTAAAATCTAACAGAGGATCCACGATTTACCAACAGGAAAAAGATTCGCAGGTGTCTCCAGAACACAGAAATGCCAATCTGTGTCATGGGGGCAAAGCCGAAGGGGCCCCGCCAAGAGGCAGCAGAGACCGAAGTGTGCACAGTGGGACACGGGGTCTGGGCAGGGACGTCTCCTCCGGGGGACCCACATCCGGGGCATGGAGGAGTAGGGGCCACCGAGTGCCCAAAGCAGCTGGGAGGAGCAGGGGGCAGAATCTGGGCTCCCTCATACCGCGGCAGCTCAGTACCAGGGGGACATGTCCTCGCAGCCTGTTCAATACCCAGGGAGCCACTGTGAGGGTCCCTGAGGGTCCGGGCGCTGGGCAGCCTCGGCTTTCCAGGCGACGCCCAGCTGGCACCTGGGCTGGGGCGGGGCAGGCGACCACCACCCTCTAGGGGTCAGACGGCACCGCCCGTGCTGTGTTCTCCCCAAAAGGACACGGCCCTGGGGGAGAGACCCCAGCTCCGGGGACAGCAGTGACCGTGCCAGGGCCAGGGCTCCTCGCCACCTCCTGAAAACCCGCACAGGAAGGAAAGAGGATGCCCTGTCCCAGTCATTAAAGACAGGGATGGGGAGCAGAGGGGGGGGACCCGTGCCACGCGGGGACTGAAACGGGACAGAAGCAAGCCGGGCAGACTCAGGAGGCCAGAGAAATGGTTTTGAACTCGCCTCTCAGACTCAAACCGAACGTTAAGCGCCCACTTAAGAGCTGGCCTCTCACGGAGCAGCGAACGCAGCCCAAACGGGCAGCAAAAATTCCCGGAGAATCAAAACTAAAGCCAAAACATGAGCTTTCTTTTTACAAAACACACATACGCTGAGAACTTTCTCCAACAAATGCCAGATCCCAGTTGGGAAGCCAAACAGAAGCCTCTGGGTAAAGTAAACAGCGGGGGAGTTCCCTTCTCCCAACCCAGGGGAACCACCACCCGCCGATTGGATGCCGACCTCGCCGTGAACCCAAAGTCCAGCTCAGGATTCTGCAAAGCAGAGCGGCAGGAATGGCAAGCATCTGGGATGACGCTGGAAAGCTTCGTTCCTGCCCTGGCTGCTTGTTAGGCGGCCAAGTGTATCAGTCAGAGCGAAAGTAGCCCAAAAATGTGCCCTTCCCTTTGGGGGAAACTGGGGGGGGTCACTAAGAGCCACCCTCTGGGGCACTGGGACCCTGCCAGTGAAAACAAGAATTGCCAATAGAACTGAGAGGGAGCAGCCGACATCTTTCCCTTCACCCAGCCAACAAACTGAGCGCCTACTACATGCTGGTCACCATGTTAGAGTGGAACACAGTATAGCCCCAAACCACTCTCCTGCTGGGCCCACTTCCCCAAAAGTGGATTTTTTTGAGACAGAGTCCTTCTAGGTAGTCCTTAAACTACCAACTAAGGCTGGCCTCAAAATCTCAGTGATCCTCCTGCCTCGGCCTCCTGAGTGCTGGGATTACAGGCATGCGCCACCACACCCAACATTAATCAATCTGTTGAGGTGTTTGGTTCTAACAAAAACATGCAACAGCCCAGGAGTAAAATTAGCAGGCACCCCAAAAGGCTCCAGCGTTGCCTTGCTGGTTGTGACTTCTGCTTCGTTCCAAGCTTGTGGGTGGGCAAAGCAAACGCCAGCTCCGGAACACACCGTGCTCTGCTGTTTGTGTGGCAACACGAGTTCGGATTTTTTATTAAGTGAAAACACAGCTCCTGCTTCTGGAAATCCGGGAGAAGCTGGAGGGAGTTCGGTTTTGGCGCACAGCACACAGCGCACGCCCGTGGCAGGGAGATTATACAGAGCTCGCTCCCTGCCCTAGCAAGCACTCCTGAGACGGTTCTCAAAGGACAAACCTGTGGTTAGATATTTCCTAGGTAAGTTTCTCAGTAACCACAGGGTCCAAGCATCTCAACTTTAGTAACAGCAAAAGTCTACTTTGCAGATTTAGAGTGAGGGAAAACAGGTGTACCTTCACTTTGGAAGGCTCTTTATCAGCCAGGCACGGTGGTGCACATCAGTGATCCCCGCACTTGAGAGGCTGAGGCAGGAGGGTCGCCATGAGTTCGAGGCCAGCCTGGGCTACACAGCGACACCCCATTTCAAAAAACAAAAAAGAGAAAAAAGAAAAGAAAGCTCTTTATCCACTAAACCACTGCGGGGCATGTAAGCTAATCCCACATCTCAGCTATGTGAGTTGTGCCCCAACACACACGGGCGCCCTGACTTTACTTTCTCTAGTTTCTGAGGAGCCGTTGTAAGGGGTGGGACGGAATCTCAGTGTCATCCTGATGCGGATTCACCCCACACCAGCTGCCTCTCTGATCATCAGGGTAAAAGCCACCAGGATCCAGTGCTCAGCAGCCCGAACTGCGAACTTCGTTCTAAGTGCCTTACACATGGAAGCTCCCTGCAACCTTAGAGCAATCTAGGATTTTTGTCTCATTTTCCACACAGGAATCTGAAGACCAGAGAGCAAGGTCAAGTATATTGGCTGCAGCCCACCCTGCTGCAAGCATCAAAGTCAAGATTTGAACTCGAGTCTCATAAAGTATATGGCAGAAACATATTTACTGCAGGAAATAAAGCAGCATGTGCACTTCTAACTTGTATTGAAATGTTTAAATTACATGCAAAATCAAGGGCATCCACCTGGCATGGTGGCGCACACCAGTAATCCCAGGATTCAGGAGGCCGAGGCAGGAACATTGCCACAAATTCAAGGCCATCCTGGGCTACATAGGGAGACCCTGTCTCAAAAAATAAAAAAATAAAAAACCAGGGCACCTCCCATATACACAAAGCTTCTTTTCAGAGGCCCGAGTCCAAAAATACAAAAGGAAAAAAAAGCTCACAATCCTGGTCAACTTGATCCTCAGTGTAACACTCATCGCCCAGACCACATCCTATCCCCACCACAACCTGAAAACCCACTTCCTCCTGGGACACAGCCCGGCCAGCGAGAGTCAACATTCAGCTCCGCTTCCCCGGGAGCGGCAAGACCCAGGCTGGGAAAACAGTCTCGGGCTGGAGGGGACCAGGGTGCTCTGCGCCGAACCTCGCCTCGGTTGCTCCACCCCGCACCACCCCGGGGAGGCCCAGCCATTGCCAGCCCGGCCCTCATACACAAGAAGCATCCAGAGAGGACGTGGCTGTCACCCTGGGGGACCGGACAGAGAGAAAACGGAGACAGGGAAACAAAGCAGGGAGTCTGACCATCGATCAACCCCAGAGATGGGCGATCCGGGGCCACAAGGACAGACACCAGAATCACTGTCCCAGGAAAAGGGCCATGCTTGCAGGCAGAAGGGCTGCCTGCTGCCACCAGGAGAGGCTGTATTATTCCAGTGGGGGGCAGTTCTGCTGAGTGCCCATTATGTGCCAGGCACCAGTTGAGCTTCACAGACCTGCCTGCATGTGGTCCTCCCAAAAACCCTCTGAACTGGGAGTGGTGAGCACACCTGTAATCCCAGAACTCAGGAGGCTGAGGCAGGAGGATCAAGGCCAGCCTGTACTACATAGCAAGACTCTGTCTCAAAAAAGCAAAAAAGAATAAATAAATAAAAGAACAATTATCAATACGAGAAAGTACACATAGTGAGACAATTGTACAAATGCTTATGTAATGTGATCACCTTAGGGTTTTTAAATATTCATTAGCACATATTAATATTAAAATGTGTTTCTTTTTGATATTTTCTTCTTTGGGGGGTACTGGGGATCAAATTCATGGTCTTGCGCTTGCTAGGCAAGTGCTCTACCACTGGAGCTAAATCCCCAACTCCCCTCATTATGACATTGTCATACATATATACAATGTGATTTGTTTGGGGGCTTCAGTTTATCGGGCTTGTTTTGCAGGGCTGGGGATTGAACCAAGCCCTTTCTATGTTTTACTTTGAGGCAGGGTCATTAAACACCCCAGGCTGGCCTGGAATTTGTGACCCTCCTGTCTCAGCCTCCCAGAGCGCTGGGATTCCAGGTACGCGGCACCACACCTGGTTTATAATTCAATTTGATATGATCAGTTTTGTAACTGGGGGATAAAGTCATAAGGAAACAGAGTAACATGTTAACAATGCCGATCTCTAGATAGTAGATTAAGGGAGTTTTCTTTCTTTGTTACTCTTGCCTTCACTCTGCCTTCTTCTTTATCTGCAACAAAGTGCAGAGGGAGGACAGCCTGCGGGTGAGTGTGGGCTGCGACGCGAGTTCTGTCACCCACCTGCCGGTGACCGTGTACTGCGTACTCCACTTCTCAGAGTTAATATCACGTCTAGGAATAGCGAGGGCCCCAACAGTAGCTCTTCTTATTATCCTTGTAAAGTAGGAGGGGTTTCACCCTGGGAATAAAAATAATGGGTTCTATGGGATAAAAAGATGTCACCTGCTAATTGCTGTCATCCTGAGGGAGCTAAATCACACTGACAAGAAGGCAGATCTGTTCATCCGACACTTTTACAAAAGTCACCACCGTGACACAAACCAGTTCGGGAAACCTGCGGTGCTCATGGGTGAGCAATGGACACGGCCACCAGGAAGGTCGGGCTCCAGCTGGCAAGGGGGATGGCAGATTCCCTATAGTATCTGAGGCGTTTTGGCTTTGTTTCGAGGCACTAGAGATTGAACCCAGGACCTTTGCACTGAGCTACAGCCCCAGCCCTTTCTTTATTTTTTTATTTTGGGACAGGGTCTCACTAAGTTGCTAGGTTGCCCAGTCTGGGCTCAAACTTTTGATCCTCCTGCCTCAGCCTCCCGAGTGCTGGCATTATGGGCATGCATTACCACGCCCAGCCTATCTGAGGTTTTTGTTTTTTGTTTTGTGACGGGGATCGAACTCAGGGCCTTGCACTTGCCAGGCAAGTACTCTAACCACCAAGCTAAATCCCCGGCCCTCTGAGGTGTTTACAAACTAGATTTTCTCAGCACAGGGCAGCTCAACAACTCTCATGATCTTGTGTTTAATGAACTCTCCCAATGAACTCGCCAGCGTTCAGATCCTCCAAATAAGCGTTTGGACATCGCCAGTGCAACACCCACACACCCAGACACACAGGGAGCGGGCACCGGACAGAGGAAAAAGAATCGTTCCACACGCGTCCACACCCCCGAGAGGGCACAGCACCAGCAACGAGCCCTGAAGTGAACCGCGCCTCTGGGTGACAACAGCGCGTGGAGAGTCCGCAGTGTTTTTTAAGTGAGCACTATCTACAGAGCCCGCAAGAGGCATTTATTTGGGCCATTTCCTTTGCATTAGGAAAGTCACCCCCACTCACAGTCATGATCAGTTTGTCTTCCTGCAGAGAGAGCTGTTGTTAAAGTAAAACGGTTTTCAAAAAAAAAAAGCTGTTAACACCCTGTTGCTTTAATTTGGAGGGGAGGGCAGGGTCTCTCTAGGTAGCCCAGGCTGGCCTCAGACTCACGCGGTCCTCCTGCATCAGCCTCCCCAGTGCTGGAGGACAAGCGTGCCCCACACACTGGACTAGGTTTTCTAAGGCAGTCCCGTCTCCACTCGCCTACACCCCTGCGAGGGTGGGAAACGGTTGCCCTGATACAGTGACCCTGAAACTAGCCCCCCGCAAGGATGCTGGTCAGCACCCCAAGACCTTCTGGCTGTCACGGGTGTGCGGGGCTGCGAGGCTCCGAACACAGCTCCAGTGGGAGCCACAATGAAGCTCAGGACCCAGAAGGGCTCCTCTAGGCCTCGGGGCCAGCACCAGGCCTCCCGCTCTGCAGTTGTCAATATGACAAGGAAAATACAGGTGTCCCGGATTTCTGGGACGATCATGTACAAGCCACGTCCACAGAGCATCTGGCAAGCTGCCTGTGTGCTGACCACACCTGCTGTCACACCCCACCCCCCAGGGACATCAGGCAGAGAGGCGGCTCCCAGCAGCCAGGCAGAGATCTGAGGCCAAGGACCGCTCTCATGGCGACCTCCCTGCCTCAGTCTCCAAGGCCTGAGATTACAGGCGTGCGCCACCGTGTCCAGCAGTTTATTTCAAAAATCTTTTTGGCAAGGCGTGGTGGCGCACACCTGTACTCCCAGCACTGGGGAGGCTGGAGCAGGAGGATTATTGTGAGTTCAAGGCCAGCCTGGGGTGCACAGTGATATCTTGTCCCAAATTTAAAAAAAAAAATCCCACTTGCCACCTGGACCCCAGCACTCTGACACCACCACTAGGCTTGAGCACCTGCAAATCTGCCCACCCACCCAGCAGCCCTCACCAAGGCCCACACACCCGCCCAGGAGGACCCACGGAAGCAGTCAAGCCTACGTCCAGCTGGCCAAAGGCCTAGTTCAACCCCACCCAGGCAAGCAACAGACAGACACCCAAATGAGCCCAACTGGAAAGCCTGAGGGAACCATACCACCCAGAGGAGGGCAGAGGCCAAGGCACCCACAGCACTGAGCACAGGACGTGGCTCTGGCCCTGTCCCTCCTGCAGAGGACATAGACCCAGTATGACAGGCGCCTTGGGACAAACTGAGCCTCTGAAAATGTAGTGTTTACATACAATGGAATATTACACTGCCATGAAGAAGGATAAATTTGAGTCACTGTAGGAAAATGGATATCCCTTGAGACCATAATATTTAGTGAAATAAATCAGACACACAAGCTTAAATAAATCAGACACATGGTTTCTCTTCCATGAGACAACTAAAGTATAAATAAATTGCAAAATAAAAGACAGATAATGGGAGACAAGGAGATAGACATTTTGCAAAAGGGAAGAGGACCGAGAGATAGAGGAAAGGGTTGAGGAGGGAGGAGAAAGGGACGTAAAAAGAATTAAGATGTGTAATGTACATGCATCAGCTCCTCACAAGGAATGTCATCATCTACTGCGAACAAAGACGATAAATATAAAAATTAAAAGCCAGGCGTGGTGCCACACGCCTGTAATCTCAGCACTCAGGAGGTTGGGGTAGGAGGGTTGTCTCCAGTTCAAAGCCAGCCTGAGCCCTGAAATACATATCAAGACCCTGTCTCAGAAAACCAAAAAAAGAAAGAAAAGAAAAGAAATCTCCCTCTTAATGGAGAAAAGGAAAATAATTCAAGAAAGGGGAAAAGAAGACTTATTCAACCATTTCCTTCCTCATTCTCACCACTCACCATCTCATACAGGTGGCACTTGTTCAAGTTAACTGAACACTGAATTATTTCTAAAAATAAAAACCTCTTTTTCCTTCCTGCACCGGCCAGTTCTCAGTTCCCACCACCCTCGGGCCAGGACACGCTGGTCTCCGCCACCCTGCAGGTTCCTCCTGTGTGAAGTGGGGTTCCCTTCTGCGGGGAAGGGGGAAGATCCGATGACACGTGACCTCAATCACAAATACGGGGCGAGAAGGAAAAGTTCCTCCTCAAAGCAAGATGATCCAGGGCGGCAAAGCCCGTGTGCACCGGACTTCACGGGCCGCTGCCAGCTGTGTGTACAATCTTTACACAGACTTTCGTACTAACAAGACTGCAAACCCTAAGAAAACCTTCTACCAGACTGCAAGCCTGGAAATCACAGTCATCTATGATGCCTCTTTGGGTCTTATATTTTTATTATTTTCTTCTTTTTTTTTGAGACAGGTCTCAATTCATTGTTCAGGCTGGCTTTGAACTCACTCTGTAGCCCAGGCGGCCTCAAACTCACAGTGATCCTCCTGCCTCAGCTTCCCAAGTACTGCGGTTACAGGCCTGTACCACCATGCCGAGTTCTATCTATTTGGGGCAACATCTCAATCAGTCTCTTTATCTCCCACCCCCAACAGACAGGGGACAGTCACAGCCCAGGTACCCAGATCCCACCTTGTAAATGTTCCTGGTGTTCTCATCTGCCTCCGCCGCCCCTGGCACCAAACACCTGGAGCCCCAGGAGGCAGCAGCATTGCAGTCGGCTTGGGCGGAGCCGGAGGAGAAGGGTTTCCGACCCGCCTCATAATGCAAAACGCACTTTCCCACACGGAGACAGGAGGCAAAGCAAGAGGGAGAGGCCAAACCTTCCTTGCCACACAGGAGCACCAGAAAACTGCCACCCGGGTGGCCCCAAAGCACCGAGCACACTGGTCCTGACGGTGAGGAAGACACGCACGCCGGCCTGCTGGACGGCAGAGCAGCCCAGCGCGTCGGGCTCACCAGCACGAGCTCAGAGATGCCGGCCCCGGCCGCGAGCAAGTGGGCAGATCAAACTCGTGGGACCCAGGAGACCCCCCTCACGCAACTCGGCTGCCACAGCACCCGTCCCCAGCTGCGTCCCTCATCAGGGGTGAGCTCAGGGAAACGGGGACACCTAATTCTGAAGGAGCTGGAGAAATCAGGTCTCGGTGATTCAGTGAACAAATGTCACCTGGACTTTACGTGAACGCAGACTAGCACCTAAAATTGTTTAAAATACTGTCACAGTAGAACCAGGCGCAGTAGCACACACCTGTAATGCCAGCACTCAGGAGGCTGAGGCAGAAGGATCCCTGTGAGTTCGAGGCCAGCTGGGGCTACACAGCGAGACCGTGTCTCAAAACCTTGAAACCTGCGAGGCTCAGCTGCGCCAGCACCGAGAACGGCAGTTCCAAGACAGATTCGGCCCTCGGTGCCAACGGAGATGTGGGTCAGTGTGTCACTTCTTCAAAGAGGTGAGTTGGATCAGGAGAGCGGCACTTAAAGGCAGGAACAGAGCTGAGTGCTGGGGGGCCCGGCCCCCGGCACTTCCATCGCCAGGCTATTTTCTCCCCAGCTATTGACTGAGAAGAATGCAGCATTAAGTGGACGCGTCCCCTCTCCGAGTGGCCTGTAAATCGGCCCTGTGTTCCCAGCACCGAGGGGACAGCTCACAGACAGCGAAATGCCAGCCGGACAAATTTAGAGCCTCACCCGTCAAACCCCAGGACACGGCCGGCTGCACCCCCCGCGGCCCGACTCTGTGCCCCATTCACAGCAGTGTAATTAACCCCGAGCCGCGCTGCAAACACTGAACTGTTTCAGGCCGATGAGAATATCATCCAGTGTCCCTCGATGGCCAATAATAGCGATATGTCACAATGCCGCCCTTGAGGCCCCGGCCGGGACGCAGTCATTTACACAGAACATTTCTGGGACTCTCAGACAACACCACAAAGGCTCAATTGAGACTGGGGTTCCCTTTCCCATAAACTCAAAAAAAAAAAAAAAAGGAAGAAAGAAAGAAAAGAGAAAGACGCCACAATTTCCCTCACAGGGGAGGACAGACATCCCCACCCTTGCCGCGGCTTCCAGGCCCGGCACATCCTGATGCAGACCAGAGAGAAGCCACTGGTGTGTGACTGCAAGTGGACACCTGCTGGGTCCCCCTGTGCCAGACTAGGACATGGCAGCACTCCGGGCAAACCTGAGTGATGGCTGACCAGAGCAAAGAACATGGAGCTGCCCGGGTGGGTTAAGAGCTGTGAAAGCAAAGCCGGGCACACCTGTAATCCCAGCACTCAGGAGGCTGAAGCAGGAGGATCGCCATGAGTTCCAGGCCAGCCTGGGTTACATAATGAGTTCAAGGCCAACCTGCGCTGCAAAGTGAGACCCTGTCTCAAAAAAAAAGGGGGGGGGGGAAGGTCTGGTTGTGGAAACTGCTGAATGAATAACCACTTGTTCTTTTTCTAGCTCAAGCCTCCGCCTGGACAGCCAAGTTCTTGGGCGCAGGCGCATTCTCCTCCCAGGCCATCTTGAAAGGGCGCCAGTGAGGTCAGAAGCAATGTCCCCACCAGGCTTGGGTGGGCTGAAGGGCAGAAAACGGACACTCGGGCCCTGCTCATAGGTTTCTTTTCAGCCAAGCGAGGTGGCTCCCCTGGCCGGCACTCAGCGGCGCCCGGGGCCGGGGATGGGAGCAGAAGTCCCGGAAGCCAGGGACTGGACCAGTGCCGCCTCCCTCCCGCTCCACAGTGTCACACAGCTGATGGCCCTCATGTTTCTACTTCCAGCCTCAATGTTGTCCTGAGCTCCAGATTCCCGGCCCCAACAGCCTGGCCAGCGGTTCCACACCAATGCCTGATAGGCACTGCAAGCTCCAAAGTGCAGGCCAGCCCACTGTGAGCTGCTTCTTGCTACAGCACAAACCATCAGCCCTGCCCCAGGGCCTTTGCACCTGCAGCTTCTGTACTTCCTTGACCTTCAGAAGTAGGGCACCACCCACCCACTCCCTTCACACCAAACCCCCTCACCCTAGTTCACGTCTCTCCGCAGCCCTGCAGGAGCTGTGCCCCTGCTTGTATTATTTGTCTCTCTCCCCCCCACCCCGTCGTAGGGACTTGGTCTCTCTCAGTTGAGTGACTATTCCCAGCTCAGATGCAGTGTCCACTGCAGAGCTGGTGTTAAGCAAACTTTGCTGAATGAGTCAGGTAATTGGTTAATTACTTCAAGGCCAAGAGACACAAAGACCAGGAAACAAAGTCGCATCTGGGGCCGATTAAAGGATTAGGAGGGGAAGAAGCGCTGGTGCCCGGCCCGGGCAAGGTCCCAGGAGCTGCTGCTCAAGGGGCAGCTTGGGCTCCTTCCCGGTGTGGAGCAAGGGCGCCTCGAGGTTGGTGCCGAAGGACGAGATGAGACAGAGAGAGGGGAAGGGGGAAAGGGAAGGAGGGAAGGAGGGAGGGAGGGACCTCGAAGCTGGATGCACCCCAGGCGTAGCACCAGCAGTCCCCAAGTGCTGGACACGGCTGGCCGCAGGCAGGGGCAACGCTGCACCAACTAGCCATCTGTGATCCCCGAGCCCAGATCCGAGTGACAAAAGGCACCAGGAAACCAGCAGGAGGATGACAAATCTGTGCTCACAGCTGGGAGGGCAGAGCTGGGCACGCGGGGCCCGGCCCCTGAGGCTTCTCGCAGCGACAGAGGCCCGCTGTCCGGAAAGACCACCAGCACCACCCACGACACCCATTCCCATGACACCCGCTGTCTTCTCCCCTTAGTGAAAGGACCCTGGACCCTCATTTTACAGTGTTCGCAGCCCGCGGCGGCCAGCTTCCCTCGCAGCGAGCGCGGGCATGTGATTCAGTCCGGATGGCGAAACACAAGCCGAAAAGCTGCGTGGAACTTCTGGGGAACCGGCTCGGCCTCTTCGTGGCCTGCGCCTTCCCCCCCCTGCCCCGCCAACCTCCTAAGAGTCCTGGATTTATTTAGGTGAGAGAGAAATAAAATTTTACATGGCTGCTCTGTGAAACAACTGTCAACCTGCTTTGCCGTTAGGTGTCCCTACAGCTAACCCTAATAACACAGCAAGAACAAGACGGCCCCCAGCCCTGCCCCTTCTCTTTCTTCCATAAAAAGCGAAACATCTGTCCAGATAAAAATCCAACATTCCTCAGATTAATCTGTTTTACATTTGGATGTGCAGGATTTTGTATACTATCGTCTCTATCACCGCCTGCGAGGAACAGGCAACCAAGACCCAGGCCCTTTGCTAATTAAGGCAGGAATGTCCCCCAGGCTCACAGGGAGGCGCTCATGGGGCCTGCAGGGCTTCGGGCCGGGCAGGCACCGAAAGCAATTTTAGCTCCAACACCAAGGGGAAAGGAGAGAGCTGGACTTCACAGTGAAAACAGCAGTGCTTATCTTCACTGATTTGATTCTTTCTCTTATGAAGTGAAAGACATGTTTAGCAAACTCTGCTGACCAGCTACACCCTTCAGTCTCAAAAATCCCACAATTCCAGCGGGGCGTGGTGTGGAACGCCTGTGATCCCAGCACTCAAGAGGCTGAGGCAGGAGGACCACCACAAGTTCAAGGCCAGCCTGGGCTACAGAGTGAGTTCAAGGCCAGCCTGGGCTACAGAGTGAGTTCAAGGCCAGCCTGAACTACGTAGCAAGGCCTTGTCTCAAAAAGCCAATAAATAAATAAATAGGCCTCCGCGCTTTTCTTACTTTACAAAAGAGGTTGCTAAAGAACTTCTGAAAATGACAAAAATGATAAAAGATTTTCACACGCGCCCTCGTGTG
This sequence comes from Hystrix cristata, assembly GCA_004026905.1. Classification (NCBI taxonomy): domain Eukaryota; kingdom Metazoa; phylum Chordata; class Mammalia; order Rodentia; family Hystricidae; genus Hystrix; species Hystrix cristata. The sequence goes on from PVJO010009169.1 coordinate 25,832, forward strand.
TACATAGGATTTGGGGAATTTCTTATCACCTCAATCCACATTAAAGAATAATTAGTGGAATAATGTGGGTTAGTTTTCATTGTGATGCATAAATACACAGAAACTGGGATTTGGAAAGGTCAAAGAATTGGCTTGAGGTCCCTTCTTGTTATAAAGAAATAAAATTGGGAGGGGAAGAGAGAAGAAAGGAAAGAGTGGTTTTTCCTCTTTTCCTTCTATCTTGCAGTATAATCTGAATTTTACAGAATCAAGTTCGTGCATTAGTTTGTTCATTTCTTTTTTTTTTCCTTTAAAAAATAACAGTTCTGTGCTCGCTTTGGCAGCACAGATACTAAAAAAATAATAGTTCTTTTCCATGGCTCTGAGAAGCAACTGGACCAATATGCATGAGGTCACAGTAACTACGAACTCAGGGGTGACAGGCTCACGGGGCCAAGGCCCTGCAGGCACGAGTAGGTCTCACTGAGGCTGCCACCACCATCCCCAGCCTCCAGCGCTCTGGGCACAGCGCCCGGCCCACACGCAGCAGGCCCACCGCCAGCTCCATGCTCAACACCACCACCCAACACATGGACAGTTTGCACCGTCCGCTGCCAGAGAGAGGCATGAAGTACGAAGTCCCACATTCATAACCTAAAATTCTGCTTCAGATCCACTCTCGAACCACTTTTAATTTTCAGAGGCACCTGAGTGTGGCTTTAACTTTCCTCTCTGCCAAGACCAAGAAGTAGCGTCCCACGGGCTGCATCAGGCTGGCAGATGACTTTCAGTCACCCACACCATGTTCTGCAACAAACCCAAGGCTCCTTAGCAAGGAAGAGACTTCACAGTCAAAATCCAGGTTCCACTGGACATGGTGGCAGAGGCTGAGGCAGGAGGGTCGCCGTGAGTTCAAGCCCACTACTGACTTCGGCACATGGTGGCCACCTCAGGTCCTGCTGGCCAACCAAGAAAGCACTTTCATTTGGCCTGAATTCTCCAGCTTTTGCAGGCTAGTCCGACGACACCAGGCCTCCTGCAGTGGACCTCGTTTACACACAGAAACGCGGCCACAACCTGCAGATTTCAAAGCCAAATGTGGAGGCTCAAACAGGTCTGAAAAAGATAAAAATGGTCCCTGTCACATCTTCCTTCTTACCAAAATAGACCCGCTGAAGTCCCTGTGCACGAAGCCTGTCAGAAAGAGCCACGAGGGAAAGGTCTTCCTTATTCCTTCTACAGCAGCTCAAAGCCTGCAGCCCAGTTTTGTTGTTTTGTTTTGACACAGGGTCTCACTATGTAGTTCAGGCTGTCCTTCAGCTCACCATGTAGTCCAGGCTGGGCTCAAACTTGTGATCTTCCTGCCTCAGCCTAGGCATGCGCCACCAAGCTTAGCTCCTCATCTCTTAACGGTTTGTCCTGCTTTGTTGTGTCATTTTTACGGGTTCATTTCCACATTATTAAGAACACATGGACACCCCAACCTCTCCACACCAGGACCAAGCTGTCACTTTGCCTGGTGGCCCCTCTTGGTAGGGAAGACTCTGTGCCGGGACCTGGCCCGTTCTCTGCCCTCCCCAGAGATGCTGTTTCACCCACAGCCACCCATGATCACAGAACCCTGCTGCAAACCATGAAAAGGGCTTTTCAAACCCAAGCCTTTCCACTCCTCCACACCCTCGCCCTGGCTCTGCGCAATCTCAGGCACCAGGACACAGCCAGAGCCCAGCACATGGGTCAGGCCCCCACGAGGCTCGCAGCACAGCGAGGAAATGGCAGAAGGGACCCAGTCTCCCAGGCAGGAGGGACGGGTGGGGCTGGCACCGCCCCAGGCTGAGGAGGCGCCTCAAGTGTCCCAGTCAACAAACATCCCTCACAGTGACCTCCAGCCAAACATATAAGGGCACAAGGCTGAGCCCACTTACACGGAAGGTGAACATGCAGGCAACGCTGCAGGGACAAAGGACAGAGAGTTTTCTGGTGGGCATGGAACTCGGCCATCGATGTCTCCTCCGTGCCCACTCCACATGCCGTGTCCCTTTCTGCGGCCATCCTGGTGTCTGGCCATCTGGACAGTGACTAACGGCCCTCTAGACTGAGCCTGTGTGTGTGTGTGTGTGTGTGTGCATGTCTCTGTGTGGGATGTATGTGTGTGTCTCTGTCAGCCTCTGGCATTCACCAGCCCTGCCCTGCCCTGAGGCCAGCAGGCAGGATTCTGGAGTTGAATCAGTTGCCAACATTTAAAAATTAGAAGATGCCACTTTAAGCTGGGCATGATGGCTCATGTCCATAATCCCAGCACTGGGGAGGCTGAGGCAGGAGGATCACTGTGAGTTAGAGGCCAGCCTGGACTACAGAGTGAGTTCAAGGCCTAAACTACAATAGCAAGACCCTGCCTCAATAAAACCAAAACCAAGGAGGTAAAAAAGACATTGCTATTAAGCTCCTAGAATTTCTGGGGCTGCAGTTTTACGTAGTAACAAAGAAGCAGACAAGCGATGGCCCTCCAGCTTCCCTTCCAGGCCCTCTTCTAATCCCCAAGGCTGAGAAAAACGTTGCTGGCCCCTCGCCGTCTTTCAGCAGGCACCTACTGTGCCCCAAAGACCTCTGCATTTGCAAGGCCCAGCCACGCTGAGCTGGGCTGACGGACCCCTGGATCTGTGGTCCTTCCAGATCCACACTGACCTCTCACTCAGAGCCCGCGGCCACCTACAGTTCCAGCACCTCCCTGGCCCCTGAGCCCGGCCCTGCTGCCAGGCGGCACCGCGGAGGGACCTCAGAAGCCCCCTGGCCTGGGCGGCCACCCGGAAGAGAACAAGCACCTGCTGTCACTGCGCCGGGATCCCTGCCGCCCTCAGTCTGGCGGGCCCAGAGGAACTCCAGGCAGCCCTGGGTTAGATGCCGCTCCGAGCTCGGGCAGCGACAGCCCAGCTCACGCGTGAAACCAGCAGTCCACAGGTGGCGGACAACAGTGTGTGGCGCCCACCGTGCAGCAAGCAAGCAGGTGGGGCCCAGGCGGGGGGGCACACTGATGCCATCAGCACGAGCCGCTGTGTCCGATACATTTATTTCTCGCCTTTAATCACAGAGAAGCAGAAAAGCTACGCGACGGTGGTTCCTGTCTGCAGGGAGCAGGTGTCAAGCTGGGAAACAGACACGGACTCCAGAGGTGACTGAACCCCAGAGGTGTCTGCCAAGGTAGAGGTGACCCGGGCGGGGCAGGGGGGAGGCCTGTGGGGTGATCTGCCAGGGTGGGGTTTCTGTTTTCTTGCTTGTTTATGATACTGGAAATCGAACTCAAGGCCTTCACACTGACCTCCATCCTCTGCACTTTTTTATTTTTTTATTTTGAGACAGGGTCTCACTAAATCACTACATTCCCCAGGCTGGGCTTGAATTTGTGATCCTCCTGCCTCAGCCTCTAGCGTGCTGGGATTACAGACAGGCGCACCACTAGGCCTGGCTCAGAGCTGGATTGTGAAGAGGATTTTTGGAAATGCAAGGTCTTAGGAGGGTACCAATAATCAAAAGTCCTGTTGTGCCCAAAAAATATCTGGATTTAATAAAACGAGGACCAAGGAGATGGTAAGAGTCCTTAAATTCCACTTTATCAGGGGCAGAGGTCTGCATCCCAGGGCCCGCTGTGACTCAGACAGCATGGATTTAGCCTGTGAATGGTTTTTCCACTTGGCCAGGCTACCCCTCTTCCCCCAGCGATAATGCAAAGGAATGAATGGGTGCTGGTGTCGGGGAAATTCCTCGTGATTATCAGAATGGAAAAGCAAGGAAGGGAAGGTGGAGGAGGACGCAGCAGAATTAATTCCTGCCAGGCACCCTCTGGTCTACATCTTGTACGGACTATGGCCATTCAGTCCAGGGGGCACCTCCTGCAGACCTGTCTTTCTCATTATGTAGCCCAGGCTGGCCTCAAATTCTGGGTGATCCTCCTGCCTCAGCCTCCCAAGTGCTGGCATCGCAACTGGCACAGTGCACAGGGCCCTCCTAAGCCCAGGGCAAGGGGGCCACACCACATGCGGTGACGCAGTGACAAGAGACGTAGCAAGGAACAAGGACCATCATGCCGACGCCCTCCACCACCGGAACTCAAAACCACGGTGCCTCGCGCCACAGACTTTGAGAGCCACCGCCGGCTGTCTACATCCACATTTGTATATGGGGTTGTGACATCTGGCTGCCACTTAACAGTCACCAAGTAAAATGCAGGGTGGAGACCTCCCAACAGAACGGTATTTATTGTCTTTGGACTACGACTGGCCAGAGCCTGAAATGTGACCCAACAGCACTGAGAAACATTAGCTCACAATCCCACAGGCTCTCAGGACACTTGGCATTTTCTGATTTCTGTATAAATACTGGAACAGTCAAGAAACACAGCGATCTCAGAAATCATGCCACTTTGATAGCCACATGACAAGACCCAATTATTTATTTCACTTCATTCTACTTCTTATCTCAAATACACAGTTCCTTTTCCCCGAACCAAAAAAAAAAAAAAAAATCCCTTTTTTAAACAATATGTAACACAAAGCAAATATCACAGGCACCAAAACAAATCTTTCCTGCAGAATTTATGGTTCCTTTTCTGTCCCCGCTGCACACAGAGCCACCACCCAGGTCTGTCGCCCTGCACACAACTCGGGCTGTGCTGCCATGTGCACGGACGGGACCTGCTCTAATAAATGCTGATTTCTTTTTTCTTTTCTTTTTTCTTTTTTTCAAGAGTAAGAAGGGTTTACTGGGGACTTGGAATAGCTCCTGAGACAGGAGGGGTCCCGAGTAGGTTGCCTTCATGCTTTTAAAAGTAAATACATCAACTTTTCTCAAATTATTAAGAAACAGTGGGGGAGGCAGCACCAGAGGGGGAAAACACCCTGTAATTCCAGCACTCAGGAGGCTGAGACAGGAGGAACCCCATGAGTTCAAAGACAGCCTGAACTACAAAGTGAGACTCTGTCTCAAAGAAAAAAAAAAAGCCCATCGCAACCCTGTCCCAGCCGTGGCCTGCATCGCTGTCTTTCACCTTGTAGACTTGGCCAGTGAGCTTGCAGAACCATCAGGACGGGGCAGGGCGCCTTCCGGAAGCGGGTCGTGCAGGAGAAGTTGAGAGCTGGACCACGGCCCAGTGACCGGGTGGTCTTGGCCAGAGTGTCCCGGGCACCTGTGTGTGGGCTCAACGGGCATCTCCTCTCCACAGCGAACCCATCCCTGCTGCCCCCCAAGCCGAGCATCCTCCCGCCCGATACTGTGCTGTAATGGAGGGGGGGGCCAGAGACAGCAGCCAGGAGGCAGCCAAGTAAATTCCTGGTGGTGGGGAGGAGCAGACCCAAGGCCTTTCACGCCTGACCCGGCCTCACCACACACAAACACACACACACACACACACACACACACACACACACACGTGCATGCACGCACGTACTCCTCATGCTCCTCAGCCCCCTCCCAGGGCCAGGCAGAAGGAAGGAAGGAAGGAAGGAGCGAGCCCTCTCCTGGGTCTGTGGAGGATCTAAGCCCCTAGGCAGGCGGTAGCTGCTGTCTGCATGAACGAAGACTGTGACCAATTTGTACCTGGCCAAGAACAAAGCAGGACTGAAAAGGGCGGCTGCTCACTTCAATCCGGTAAGCAGCAATGAGGGAGCACCCTGCCCCCGCCCTGTCCCCATGCACAGGAGGAGGGACCGGCTGGACGCCAAGGATCAAGTTCTCACCTAACCTGTTCTTCTGCACCTGTTCCTAGCTGCACTGCATTTAGTCTTCACCTGCTGCCTCTTACAGTCACTTTTAATAAATATGATTGCTCCTTGTACATGATTAATAAAAGGCCTAACTGGACAGGAAAGGGAGAAGTCTCTCTCCTGCTCAGACCTCTGAGGTCCAGCCTCTCCGCGGGGCTTCACGTTGCAGACTCTGCCCGCCTCGGCCACAAAGGATGCCCGGCCAGCCGCCCTAGTCCTCGCCCCACTGAGCTGCCCGGCCCACCTCCGCTCGGTGGCACCCTGAGTGTGTCGAACCTTAACAAATGGCTGCCCAAGGCATAAAGGGCCAAAGCCTTCTCATGAAGAAGGCTGCACGGTTGTATGTACATCTGTTAGATGATGCAGCCCCGTAGTAGGATTGCAGATGGTTTTTATGCTCAATTTTATGCTTTTCCTTATTTTCCAAGTTTCACATAAAGAAGCACAAACTACTTTTACAATCTGGAATAAATGGAATTCAGACCAGCATATGCATTCATCTCCCCAGCCCAGTCCAGTGGATCATCAATTTTTAGCACTTTGTTTTTGTTTCTGTCAGGGCAAGAATAAATTTACATTTCCAAAGTGCTTTATGGTTTATAAAACACTTTTCTAGAGGTGGGGCAAGGGGGGTAACTGGGGACTGAACCCAGGGCCTTCACGCTAACCTACATTCCCAGCCTTTTTTTTTTTTTTTCTTGGTGCTGGGGATCAAACTCAGGGCCTTGTGCTTGCAAGGCAAGCGCTCTAACCACTGAGCTAAATCCCCAGCCCCTCCAGCCTTTTTTAAAATTTTGAGACAGGGTCCTGTTAAATCGCTAAATTTCCCAGGCTGAGCTCAAGCCTGAAACCTCCCTGCCTCAGCCTCCCAGAGTGACAAAGCACTTTTAAAAGCACAAAACTTCCCTGGAGCCAGTGACGGTCCTGTGACTTTCTGCTTTCTGACAGTCATACCACGGGCTAAGCCTGGCGTCACTGCACACAGTCTGTGAAAACCTCTGGCACGGTTCTGCCCCACTGACACACTGCAGCTGCACAGAAGCACCCCGCACCCCACTTCACTCCACCCTGTGACTGTCGCCACCATACAGGTGAGGAGGCTGCAGATGCACTTAGGGAGAGTATGCTCTGGCCTTTGTCCTCCCCACACTCCAAATGATCATTTAAATGAATCCCGAAGTCAGTTCATTTCACCAACCACCCTGACCGTCCGGTCCTTCCCCTAGCCCTCCCTGAGTTCTCGCCCAGACCATCTTCTTTCTTTGATCCTAGCATCCTGGTTCTACCAATAAAAGCCACAGAAGCTTCAGCTCGGGGGTGTCTCTACGAGTCGCTCATGCTGAGGGGTCTCGGTTAAGGGTAGCCTCCGTGGGCCTCTCGGAATTCAGAGTGGACGCTGACCCTGAGTAATCTTTCATCCTTTGTGCTGCGCCACGCTCGGGAACTGCCACGCCCAGCCACGTCCTCGCAGCACTGCTCTCCCAGGGTGAGCCCAGACTGCACCCAGCCTCCTGCCCCCGATGCTGTGGGCATAGCCGTCAGCACCCGAAAGATCCGGGGTCTCCCACACAATCACGGTGACCCTGCAGGGGCATCAACTGCCGTGACCAAATCTTGGCCGGCTCTGCCTTGGAGCTCACTGCTTAGCCCCCTTCCATGAATAAGAAGAAAATGCCAGATGGTCTCTATTCATCTGCTTGTTTTGTGCATTCATTAAAATGATGTATGTCGGCCAGCAGCAGTAGCACACGCCTGGAGACTGAGGCAGGAGAATCACAAGTTTGAGCCCAGCCTGGGCTGGTTATCAAGACTCTATCTCAAAATTAAAAATAAAAAAAGGGTTGGGGATGCAGCTCAGAATGCAGCCCACTTCACACCCCGCAGACGGTGCGGCAAGCGCTCGCCAGGACGTCCGGCCCGGGACCTGCGGGGGGCCGAGTTCCTGTCTAGGTGCAGGCTCAGCCACCACCCACCAGGGAGCAGTCGCCACACCCCCACAGGCCTCGTTTCTCCTCAGTTCCTCCTGGTCTCCCCACCTTCCCACCCAGAGCTGCTGAGGACGGTGACGGGAAGGAGCCGCGAAGAGGACACTGCGCTCGGCTGGCCTGGTCCCTGCAGGAGCCGACACCCTGCAAGCAGGAAGCCAAGGTGCGAGGTCTTTCCGCCGGAGAAGGGACCCGCGGCCCAGACAGAGCCTTCCGCAGCAGCACGCCTGACACTCAAGCACATTCAGGCTGCTCCAGGCCGCAAGCCAGCCAGACCGGCTTTCCCTGCAGCCACCAAAGAGAGACTCCCAAAGTCACACTACCTGACTCCCGTTGCAGGGCCTGGGGGCTGCTGATCCCAGAAAGGTACATGGCATGGCGGGCATGGTGCAGCCTGGAACCCCGCTCCCCGCAGATGAGCTGGGGAGCTCACCAATCATCTAATTATCTCACCTTTTTGTTGTTGTTGGTTTTGTTTTTGTTTTTTTGAGACAGAGTCTCATTATGTAGTCCAGGCTGGCCTCGAACTCACAGCAATCTTCCTGTCTCAGCCTCCAGAGTGCTAGGAATACAAGCATGCACCACCGTGCCCAGAATTACCATTATTTTTTAAATTTGGTTATACCCAGCTCTATTCCACCAAGTGTTGACAGTGGCTTAGAATAACATGAACAACACAAAAGAATAAAAGCAACAGTCTAGAAGAGGCCAGGTGCAGACAGGTGCAGGGGTGTGATCAGCACCCAGACCGCGCACCGTGGTCTCTCCTGCAGGGCAGGCCGCCATGCAGCACTTGAGTGCTCAGTGGCCAAAGCCGAAGACACACAGTCCGCCAGAGATTCCCTGCCCCCAAGACAGAAAACCAAACCAGCAGCCCTGGAGAAATACATCTTTCCCCATTCACTTCAGGGCTGGGGACCTTCTCTGCTGTGCCTCAAAGGGACATGGTGGCTTTGAGGCAGGCAAGGCCTGCGGTCCCCACCTCGGACCTCAGACCCCGCTGTCTCTCCAGGTCTCCTTCCTTCACCAGCCCCACCCGCGACTGGGCCATTCAGGCCAGCGGCACTTTCTGTGGCACAGGGCGGGCGCGATCCAGTGCACGTCTCGGAGTCCTTGAGTCCCAGGGACACACAGCAACCTTCGCCAGGCAGGAAATGACTGACCAGTGTCTCCTGAACACTGCTGCCCACGGCCTCCTCTCCCCGGCTGCCCACAGGTCCCACGGTCACTCACTGGTCTGTGTCCCCGAGTTCCGCCCGGCTCCTGCAGAAACCTCGCAGACCCCAGCACGGCAGCCCCCAATTCACGGTCCTCCTCAGTCCGCTGCACGTTCTGTGTGCTGGAGAGGAATGAAGGCAGCCCAGCCCAGCATCTTTCCCCTCCCACCTCCACCTGGTGCCACCTGGAGTGCCCTTCCTCCAGGGTGCTTCCAAACAAGGGGTGGTGGTGCACACCTATAATCCCAGCACTGGGGAGGCTGAGGCAGGAGGATGGCCGTGAGTCCCAGGCCAGCCTGGGCTACACAGTGAGATGGTGGCAGCCATCCCAGCAGAACTGTGTCAGGCTGATCAGTCGGTACCGGTGACAAATATCCCTCGCACGCGCCAGCCTGCATTTCAGAACTGCTGCGGACATAACCGCGTCACTGAATGGACACGTCCGCGCCAGACAGAAGACCTAAAGCAGCAAGACAGCTAAGCGGGACATGGAACCCTGGACCAGGAAAGGGCCACTCACAGGACAACTGGGAACTCCCAGGAAGGTCTCAGATGAGCTGACTTCTGCCCAGTCCTTTCAGTTCCTCGGTTTTGATCATTTTACTACTACATAATGGGGAAACTGACCAAAAAAGGTATTTGGGGACTCTGCTATTTTTGCAACTTTCCTGTGAGTCAGAAATTATGTCACTGTAATCCCAGCACTCTAGGAGGCTGAGGCAGGAAGACTGCCTTGAGTTCAAGGCCAGCCTGGGCTGCATAGTGAATTCAAGAGCAACCTGGACTACATAGCAAGACCCTGTCTCAAAAAATAAAACAAGTGAAAAATGGTAAATTTCATGTATATTTTACTACAATTATAAAGGGGGGGGCTGGGAATTTAGCTTAGTGGTCAGACTGCTTACCTAGCAAGCCCAAGGCCCTGAGTTCGATTCCCAGCACCACCAAAAAAAAAAAAAAAAAAAGCCTGACACTTGGCAAGCATTGTGTGTGTTTATTAAAAGGGGGCGGCCCTGTCCCTGGATCATGGCGCCTTTTCCTGACTGCTGGAGCGCCCACCACCTCTGCTGCTCCCAACAATAACCACCCGCACGTGGCCGACCCCACGGGACAGACCTGCTGAGTCCCACTGAGCACCCAAGCACAGGACCCTCGGGACACACAGGGCCCGAGACCCGTCACTTTCCGCCCAGCCACCCACGAGTGCCCTCTCACATCCCCATGAGCACAATCACACAGCCACACGCACACGGACCCTGACGGCCACAGTGACCAACAAGCACACACGGCCCAAGCAATGCAGGGCAGCAAACCACCATCCACGGTGACAGCACGTGACAACCAGCACGAGGTGGGTCTCGGCCTGTGCCCAGCAGGCTGATCCCTGACCGGCACGCCCTGTCCTCCTGCCTCAGCCTCACCTTGTCCAGCGAAGCTCCCGCCCTGCTCACCAAACCCCGCCTTTACGCAAAGTCCCCTGCTCAATTCACCCTGCACTTTCGCAGCCTCGTGGTGGCCAGGCCCTGTGACACGGTGCTGAGGACCTAGTCTGTGGGCAGAGACAGAGACAGGCTCCTACAGCACTCACAGGGCGTTGGGGTAAGGAAGGGTGTGGCACACTGGGGGAACCATGCAAAATGGGTGTGGCCAACCCAGAGAGGCAAGAGAATCCGTAGGGATCCGGCACACCCACGTCCACAGCAGCACTGAGCATAACGGCTAAACCCTAGAAGTGGCCTATGTGTCCCTACAGATGAAGAGATAAGGAAAATGTGTTTACACACAATGGAGTACTACACTGCCATAAAGAAGGATAAATGAGTCATCCGTAGGACAATGGATGTACCCTAAGACCATAATGGTATGGAAATATATCACACGCACAAGCTTAAATAGTCCATAGTTTCTCTTATAACTATAAATGAGGTAAAGAGCCCAAAAAAAAGATAATAGGAAATGGGGGATAGATCCTTTGTAAATGGAAAGGGGATCTAGAGATGGAGGGGGACGAAGGAAAGGGGAAGGGGAATAAAAAGAATTGAGACATGTGATGTACAAGCACCAACTCCCCCCGATGACTGTCGCTGTGTACTGCAGACGTGTGCTGACAAGAATAAAAACAAGGACATAAGAGGATCCGGAAGACACCAGGAGCGTGCTGGGCTTGGAACAGCAGATAACTCAGTCTGGTCTCATCAGAGTGACGGTGCGCTGGCGCGGGGTGTGGGGCCCAGAGCACAACCAGAGGAGCTTTTCTCAGAAAGGCTGGATAGGTTTTGGGGTTTTTCTCCAGACAGGGTCTCGCTACACAGCCCAGGCTGGCCTCGAACTCGCTGCAATCCTCCTGCCTCAGCCTCCTAAGCACTGTGATCACAGGTGTGCACCACCATGCCCAGCTTGAAGAGACAAAGCCGAGCCCAGCTCACCCCACCGTGTCCTCACAGGGGAAACTCTGCGTCCCCGATAGCACCCACTCTGACTATCTTAGGCCAGGCGAGGATGAGTCGGCAGTGACTCTTCACGTTAAATCAGCAAGTTCTATTATAGAAGGTCAGGCATGGCCAGCTCCGCTCTCCCCCTGCGGAAAGGCACATGTCAGAATCCAGCCCCAGAGCCCCAAGACAGCTCCAACAGGCAGCGTCTGGGAGAATGGCTGGAAAGGGCTACAGGGCTGGTGCAGTGAGCTGGGCTCCCAGCAATGAGCTGTGCAGCCTTGGGCGCATCGCTTGCCCTCTCAGGGCCCTGGCTTCGACATCTGTAAAATGGGCAGTTTGGAGAAGCCCCTCAAAGCCCTTCCTGCTCCAGGTGAGGCCTCGGGCCTGACAAGCTTGCAAAGGGACCCCAACTCCTAAGCAGGGCTCCCGGCCATACCGCTGCTGCCTGGAGGGCACGAGGCAGGTCATGCCAAAGGAACCATCTCCCACCCTGTCCCCTTATGGGGATGCCATCAGGATAAAGGGGAGCACACGGGAGCAACTGCAGCCAGGAGTGATGGTGCATGCCTGTATCCCCACACTGCGGGAGGCTGAGACAGAAGGATCTCGAGTCCAAATCCAGCTTGGGCAACTCGGCAATTTAACAAGACCCTGTGTCAACATAAAATAATTTAAACAAGGGAAAGAGGGCACTGGTGACACAGCTCAGTGAGAAGGCCTTGGGTTCCATTCCCATTACGGCCAGAGGTCGCCCTGCAGCAGGGACCACAGTCCAGGCTGCTCCCCCCACCACTGTCCCTACTGTCCCTCCTGCCCCTCGTTTCGTCCTCCATCTCTCTTCCTCCTCCCCTAACCGATCAGCCTTGACAGAGGCAGGAAGGCAGGACAGAAGCTCCGGGCCATACACAGCGACCAGATCTGCCCAAGGTCACAGAGATGGTCCTGAGAACCGCCCACGGAGGACCCCTCGGTCAGCGCCTTCTCCTGCGGCCTCGCCCAGCCTGCGGGGACCCGGAGCCCACCTGAAGCCGGGCAGGAACAGACCCGGGCTTGGGCTGGAGCCCCCCGTGCGGCAGGCCCCTCCAAAGCTCGTGCACAGGTGCCCACCCCAAGAGGATGACTGGAAGCAACCCAGCGCCACCACCTCGGCAAGAGTCATCAAATGCGGGACACCCTGACGGGGGCCAGGGAGGAATGAAACGGCTCCAGGGATGTCGCGCTAAGCAAGCCAGGTGAGGAGGGTGAGGGCTGCTCGAGTCAAAAAAAATAAAAAATAAAAAAACTACGTGAACAGGATTAAGACGTGTGATGTACACAAGGAACGTATGTGATCATTATATACTGCAGACATGCACTAATAAAAATAATAGTATTAAAAAATAAAAGCACCTTAAAATAAAATGCCACCAGGAGTTAACTTTAGGAGAGTGGAGATTACAGGTAATTTGGTTTTCTTTTTTGTTGTGTTGCTGTTTGTTTTTTGAGACAGGGTCTTGTTATGTAGTACAGATTGGCCTTATGTAGCCCAGGCTGGCCTCAAACTCGTGGCGAGCCTCCTGCCTCAGCCTCCCAAGCACTGGAATCACAGGCAAGCGCCATCACATCTGCTAATATTTTTAAATTTTTTTTAACAGGAAATTATGCCAGTGTCTCAGCAAAATATGGTGAGAAAACATCCCAGATCCAATATCCTCAGCACTGACCACGAGGCTCCATTTGCCCCTCCACAGCAGCCCCAGGAGCCAGGCATTCTAGTCCCCATCACCAAGGAGGAAACTGAGGCCCAGAGCCTCCCAGGAGTTGGCCAAGAGCACGTCCCCAAGCGGGGAGGAGTCGGGTCCTTCTGACCGAAGAACCCGCAGCAGTGAGTGTGGGCAGCGGCCCTTCCCACGGCCTAGACATCCGTGTGCAGGCCCCAGAGCTGGTGCTCCCACGGGGGCAAAGACCTCAGGAGGCAGGTGGCAGAGTCAGGGCGGGCTCTCAAAGCCTCCTCTCTCCCGCAAGGAAAGCCAAGGGTGACACTGGTAGTCAGTGGCTCAAAATAACCACTCCCAACCCTGCCAAAAATGTACCCAGTGACAGAGCCAGCCAGGGCACTAGATCAAGAGAAACGCTGGCGCCAGCACAAAGACAGCCCTGTTCGTTAAGGGGTATCATCAATTTCCAGGGTCCTTTGGGAGCTGGGACACTGGTCACTCTTCGGTCACATCCTGTGGTCACTCGCCCTGTACACTCAGTTGTAGTCCCTTATCAAAAGACAAATAGGACTTAAACTGTGCTCAGAGAAATCTCCACTGTTCTACTTTTTACTTTTTGGGTTTTTTGTTTGTTTGCTCGTTTGTTTTTTATTTCTGGTGTTTCGAGATAGGGTCTCACTGTGTACCCCAGGCTGGCCTTGCACTCACGTCGACCCTCCTGCCTCAGCCTCCTCCTGTGCCACCACAGCTGAAAGTACACACATCTTCTAAACCAGCAGTCCTGACACTAGACGCTCACCAGCCAGACATGTCCAGGACTGAATCCGAGACACAGGCACAAATACAATTTCACCTCCCAGGTAACTGAGTTAGAGATTGGAGTGTGAAACAATGTAGCTCACTCTGCAAGGAAACTCTTGGAAACAATCTCTAGGGTACTGCTTATATCACATAGAAACTTTGTTTTCTGTCTTTGAAGACTGCTACTTTCTAGTCCCCCATTTCCTAAGGGAGACACAGGCTGAGACCCCCTGAAATCTCCAATGTAGTGACACCTGTATTTACAATGTTTTTTCCCACACAAACAATACCTATGATGAAATCTAACTCATACATCAGGCACCATACGACATTAACAGAAATAATTAACAAAAGAGCACAAGTATAAAAATGCACTCTAACAAAAATGTGAATGTGGTCTCTCTCGAAATACAGAATTTTCCTCTTTTTTTTTTTTTTTGGTGCTGGTGAGCGACCTCAGGGCCTTGTGCTTGGTAGGCAAGCACTCTAATCACTGAGCTAAACCCCCAGCCCCAGAATTTTCTATTTGATATTTCAGACCTCAGTCGACCATGGAGAACTGAAACTTCATAAAGTGAAACCACAGATAAGGGGGAACCACTGGAGACAGGTTTTAGACTGGGGGGCTCCCCACACCCCCACCTGCTTTTTTCTTTTTTTGAGACAAGGTCTCACTGCAGTCCAGATTGGCTTAAACTCCTGGTGATCCTTCTATCTCGGCCTCCCAATTGCTGGGATTACAGCCCTGAGCCACAGGCATGGGCTATTTCAAAGAACCTAAAGGCTGGGGGCCGAGCTCAGTGGTAGAGTACTTGGCCAGCATGTGGGAAAGGCTCTGGGTTCCATCCATAGAACCACAAAATAACAATAATAATAATTATAATTAATAAGAAGAATTCTACTGCAAAGGTCTGTGAAACTGCTGGATTTGGATACAGAATCCTAGAAATAGGGGCTGGGGATTTAGCTCAGTGGTTAGAGCGCTTGCCGTGCAAGCATAAAGCCCTGAGTTTGATCCCCAGCACCAAAAAAAAAAAAAAAAGAATCTTAGATATAGGCACTCCTTTAGAGACAGGATTCTTCCCTTTTACATATTCTAAGGGTCCTATACCAGCTGGGCATGGTGGCACAGGCCTCTGATCCTAGCACCCAGGAAGCTGAGGCAAGAGGATCTCTGCAAACTCAAGGCCAGTCTGGGCTACAGAGTAAGATCAAGGCCAGCCTGAACTATGTAGTGAGACTTGGTCTCAAAAATATATATAAAATAAAATAAAATAAAGCAGAGCCTCTGTGCTCTAAACTCCATATTGGTGCTAAGCTTTAATAGTCACTCAGGCACTCAGAAGCCATGAAGTTACTCTGGGCCTGGCCCTGCTACAAGCACCCAGAAAAACATCACCCCACTGCTGCCCAGAGAGGCAGGGGGGTGGGGACATAATAACTACATTGTCCACCAGAGCCTGAGACATGGCAACAGGGTGCAGTTTCCCTCCAACAGGAAGAAGGAAAAGTGGAACTGAAAATTATTTGCATGTTTAAAATTAGCCCTTCTGCGGGAGCTGACACTACTGCGCTTTCAAAATGTTCCCATCCGCTGTCCCCACGCCACCAGCCCGCGCCCAGCATTTCCATGCCATGGAAATTCCAAGACAATGGCCGGCACAGCTGTCCCTAATAAGGAAGTAATAACACACTTCCTACAGCGCCGTCCTCGCCGGGTCACCAGAAGAGCCAGCCACCAAGCTCGGTGACAAGATCACCGTGCAGTCTTGGGGCGCAGAGCCCCGCCCCTTCCAGGAACCTCCTCTTGGGGATGCGCTGCCCCTCTTCTGGCACATCGGTGCCAGCCCCTCCCCTGCAGGCGGCCAGTGTCACAACTGTGCCTGGGTAGCAAGCAGGCCCTGACCCGGGTTCTGTCTCATTCCCAGCCGACAATGACGACAAAAGCAGGCTCTTGCTCCCCACCCCAGACCCCCATGTCTGTCCCCCAAAACTAAGCAACAAACACGCTTGCTCCTGTGACAACCATGCCGTACGCACAAAATTATTTATTCAAAGCCTCTCAACTTTATTAAATTTGAACAAATGTACTTAGTATGACATTATATGGTGCCTCATTCTAGCTATAGAGTCATGGGCTTGATATACAGCTTACGAATTTTCTTTTACTAATACCCTCTAAAACTAATAATTTTTTAAAAACAGGTTCTTGCCATGTAGTTCAGGCTGGCCTTGCACTAAGTGTGTATCCTCCTGCTTCAGCCTCCTGAGTGACGAGATCACAGGTGTGCGCTACCACGCCAGGCTCCCTGGCAATAGTTCTTTTTTTTTTTTTTTTTTTTTTTGGTGGTGCCGGGGATCGAACTCAGGCCCTTGTGCTTGCAAGGAAAGCACTCTAATCACTGAGCTAAATCCCCAGCCCCAATAGTTCTTAACATTAAAGAAAAGAAAGGAAGAAAGAAAGAAAGAAAGGAAGGAAGGAAGGAAGGAAGGAAGGAAGGAAGGAAGAAAGAAAGAATCAAGGTGTGGTCATTCAAAACTCCTCCCTTTTTGGGGTGCAGCACTGGAGACTAAACCCGGGTCTCACTGCCCATGCTAAGCACATGCTTTATCTTTGACAGGGCATCACTAAACTGCCCATGTTGGCTTTGGACTTGCGATCCTCCTGCCTCAGCCTCCCAAGTCACTGAAATTAGAGGCCCGAGCCGCCAGGCCCACCACGAAGCTCCATTTCTTTCCCCCACACAACACCAACAGCCATGAAGAGCAGCTGGATCATGCTTTGGGTTTGACTTGGCCTTCCTCTTCTGTCTCACTTGATCCTTCCACCAGCAGCTCAGCAGGAAGTATCAGTCCCACATCCCAGACAGACACAAGAGGCATCACTGGGGTCAACCAAAGCTGCCGGGTCTACACAGCTACGGAGCAGCAGACCAAGCTCTTCCCTACTCCACTGAGGCAGGCTCTTGGCTCCCAAGAACCAAGAGTGGCTACGGGGGTCCCTGGGCCGGCCAGGTCCACAGTCTAGTAGGAGTCAGGGCCCCAGCCCTTCCCAAGCCATCTCGGTGCTTGGCTGGACACCGAAAACCTCTAGCACACACGACCATCGCAGCACGGACCACGGGGACGCCGAACTCACTGTGCGCACGGTTGTCAGGCTCTTTAGAAGTCCGGAGCATTGGTTTTCTCTCAGATAAAATAAGAAGATGAACAGCGGCCACCTCTCAGTATTCTGAAACGGTCAGATAATGCATCCAAACCCTCCCCAGCGCCCGCCTAATGTTACCTATTAATTATAATATTATCAGTGACATTATGTTTGGAGGGAGCTATGCAGAAAATTGCAGCTTACCCTGTACTCAAAGTAATTCCCTTGGCCCAGAAGTGAATGAATCAAGAAGTAATTACTCCGGATGCCAGCTAGCACCAGGCCCACACTCATTCAGCAACTCCGTCTCAGCCTCAACCCCAGCAAGGATTACTTTTAGGAGCTAAATAACCTCTTTGCTGACCTAAACTGCCCACCCCACCCCCCACCGCCCCGGGAGCCAGGATTCTCCTGGCGAGAAGTTTGTGTTTGCCATAGTTATCTTTATCTAGGGGTTGAACTTGAAGTCAGCTCAAAGGCAGAGTCCAACCATAAACCCATCTGCTCTGTTTTCTTAAACTGTCCGCAAACAAAACCTAATCATTGGGTTTCTCTCTTGCTGTCCAGAAGCGCGAAACAAAAATACTTCAAGTCACCCCCATCAGAATTTGAAAAACAGGTTAAAGAGGAATTAAAATATTGTCTGTACTCTGGATAAAGCAGGTAAGTAACCAGGCTTACAGATTAGCTAGAATAGATAAGAAACACAGTTACTATTCACCAGGAAACAAGAAAGCAAACTAAGACACTGGAAGATGAAACAGTCATCCAACAGCAACCCTTTTCTTTTTTTTTTTTTTCATTTTTCATTTGAGAGCAGCAGGCTGCTATAGAGCTCGTGTTCCAAAGAATCCCACAGGATGACATTTCTGCAGAGGGGGAGGCTGGGGGCTGCCTTGGTCACACTGCCTAGAACACACGAGGAAACCAAAACCGGTGTGCAGAAGTGCGCCCAGCATGGGTGGAGGCAGACGCTGCAGCAGCGAAGCCTGAGTTGGAACCATCCCCGACCAGCCTTCCTGTCCCAGAGAAGGGGAGGGAGGCGATGTCAGGTTCAAAAATGGCTTTTCCGGGCCTACTTAGCCCTGGATCTTCTGCAGCTCGGTTTGCCAGTTCCCACACTAATGTCCTAACCGAGCTGCATCTTTTCCAAGGCTTCTCTATTTTTGTTTTAACCCATGACAGTTAATTTCATTTTAACACAACACACAACTCAAGCCTCGAAAAAACCCATCAACAACAAGGGAGGTAGTCAAATATTTTCAATGCTTATTTCCCAAGCAAACTCATCTCAGAAACATCTCAATCTGATTTTTGTTTGTTGGGGCTGGGGATTTAGCTCAGTGATTAGAGTGCTTGCCTTGCAAGCACAAGGCCATGAGTTCAATCCCCGGCACCACAAAAAAAAAAAAAAAAAAGATGATTTTTGTTTGTTTTGTTTTGTTTTTTGAGACAGGGTCTTGCTACGTAGCTCAGGCTGGCCTTGAACTTGCTGTGATCCTCCTGCCTCAGCCTCCCAAGTGCTGGCTTTACTGGCACGCACCTGACTGGATTTTTGAGCTCCATTTACAGTGACAATTTGGGGGCACTATACAGTGACACAGCACTGTGTCTATGTTGAAAAATAAGATCAAAGCAAAAACACTGCCAAAAAAATACCATTTGAAAACACTAAGCAGAGGTTAGTTGGAACTAGCCCAGAACCAACCTGGATTGTTCACAGTCTGTGCACAGACCCCTCTGGACCACAAGATCCTCACCCAGCCTTTTCCATTTCCTATTTTCTAATGTGTCCCCAAAACAAGAAATCTAAAGAGAACCTTGTGTTTCCACAGAGCAAACAATACAGGAAGGAACTATGCGAATACGAAGGGTAGAATGGCAATATGCTAAGGAAACCCAAAGAAGGATTGGGCAAGAAATAAACTGGCCCAAGAAATTTTCCGCTGATTCAAACATGGCCAGCAACCACCATGGTTGAAGCAAAAGAGTAAATAATATATGCACCAGATTAAACTAAAACTAAATGAAACACGCATATTCCTCTGGTATAACCTTTGGTATAAGAGATCTTCAAAGAGGATCCAATCTTTTTTTTTTTTTTTGAGACAGGGTCTCGCTATGTATCTCAGTTTGGCCTCCAACAGTGGCAATCCTCCTGCCTCAGCCTTCCTAGTGCTAGTAGTACAGGCATGCACCGCCACGCCTGGCAGGATGCAAATGTTTTTAAAATCTCATAGGTTGCTCTCCATAAATTACAGGGACGGGAAGGAAGGAGCCCATACGGTACCTTAATGATAATCTATCTGGCAGAGCATCATCTGAAAATCCAATTTCTAATATTTACAAAATTCCTTCAGAGACTGGCTAGTGGATTCTACTTGCATTTTGCACCCTTTCTACAGATAGGTAAACTGAGGCTGAAAGGAGAAGGAAGAGCAAGGTGCACTCTGCCGCCTGGCCTGGAGCTGGTCTTCTGACACCCACCCAGGGTCGCGGCGAGTCACACGACAGCCTGCCGAGGAAAGCGGTGACCATCCGGGTGCTGCCCGCGCCCAGGTCCCAGGTCCCTCCTCATCCTGCCTGCTGGGCTGCAGGGCGGGTTCCTGCTGTCAGACAACCTGTATTTGTGGAAACTTCTCCCTGAAGCTAGGCTCCATCCCAGCCCACCATCCCTTGCCGGCTTCGCAACACATCTCCTCGGACTGGTGTCTGTGAGCCCAGCAAGACCTGCGTTACAGAACGCACCCCGGGGCGTCCGCAGGTTCAAGACCCCAGCGGGCTCCGGTGGGCAGGCGGAGAGGACGAGGCCCGGGGATGCGCGATCGCGGCCCCCGCACGGAGCCCTCCCCGGGAACCGGGCCGTCCCCCGGCCGCCCTGCCCGGCGCCCTCCCCACGCCGTGGAAATGGCACAAAGGGGAAACGGCGCTTTCAGAAAGCTCGGCAGCCGACACGCCAGGCGCGGAGGACGACCCCAGAAAAGGGGTGAGGAAAGGGGTGGGGGAGCCGGCGCCCACAAAGCCCGGCGCCCAGCACGGCAGCCCATGCGGGGAGCCGCGGGAGGAGGCTGCCGGCGGCTCGGGGGTCCCGACAGGGAACTTTCCCTGGGGCCGGCGCCCCGAGCCCCCCCCGGCCCCGATCCCGGCCCCGGCGCCCCGATCCCCCCCCCGGCCCCGATCCCGGCCCCGGCGCGCACCGGGCAGGTGCAGGCCGCGCTCACCTGGCCCAGGCGCAGCAGCAGCAGCAGCAGCGCCCCGCGCAGCCCGGGCTCCATGCCCCGCGCGCCCCGCAGCGCGCCCCGGACGCGCGGGCCCGGCCGCCTCCGCCCCCGCCGCCTGCGCGCGCCCGGCCGCCCCGGCCCCGGCCCCGCTCCCGGCCCCGCCGCGGGCCTCCCCGGGGACAGCGCGGCGACGGCGGCGGCCACGCGGGGGCGGCGGGGGCGCGCGGGGGCCCGGCGGGGCGCGGCGAGCTGCGCCCACCGCCCGCTGCCTCCTGCGCGCGTCATGCGGCTCGCGCTGCGGGCACCGCGGCGAGCGCTCGGCCGCCTGGCGGCCCCTCCCCCTCCGCGGCGCGCCGCCTCCGCCCCGCCGGCCCGGCCGCCGGCCCCCGCCGCCCTCGCAGCCCGCCCCGCCCCGCCCCGCCGGCGGCTGGGGGAGGGGACGCGGGCGGGGGGCGCCGAGCCCCTCCCGCCGTCCCGGGACCGGCAACCCGGGACCCGGCTTTGGGGCGCTGATGTCGGCCGGGGTCGCAGCCAGGCCGCTGCCGGGCAGCAGGCTGGCCCGGCACTGTGGACGGCCCGCGGCGGGGACCCCGGTACTGTAGGAGGGCGCGGCACGTGTCCCCGGACCGGGGAAGCCAGAGCCGCCCAGCGCCGGCCGGGGACTGCGGACCGCAGCAGCAGCGGCCCGGGCAAACCGGCTGGGCGGCGACGGAGCCGGCGCAGCAGGAGGCCGCGGCAGCCGTCGGGGCGCCCGGCTTTCGGGGTACCTGTGCAGAGGAGGGCAGGAGGCGGCCGCGGCTGCAGCCGCGCGGTGCAGCGCTGGCCCGGCGCGCAGAGGCCCCGGGTCCCGCCCCCGGCACCCTCCCGAGAAGCAGCGGCTGGGGGAGGGGTGGCGGGGAACGTCCTGAGCGGCTGCCTGGCCCGGCGGGGCCCTCGGTGCGGGTCGGCGCTGCCGGCGGCCGTGGTGACACTGTCAAAGAAGAGCCGGCCCGAGAAGAGTGACAAATTCCTGCGGGGTGTCAGTTTCCGTCTGGCCAAGCCACCGAGGCAAGGAGGGCCAGGGAGGGAGAGATCCGGTCCTTCCAGGCGGAGGTGACACCTGAACTGGGCCTTGGAGGCTGCCTGGGATTTCACGGGGGCTGGCCGGAGCAGCGTGGCAGGAAGTGGGAACGACTTGGCAGAAACCAGATGGCAGAGGCTCGGGCCTGGCCTTCTAGAAGCGGGAATGGGGGTTCGTGGTTCAGTTCTGGGGAGGCGTCAAGGCCGGAGGAATGCGTCTGGGTTGACTGTGGGGTGCCCAGCCTGCCTCCGGGTGCCCCTGGGCCTCAGGGCCCCCATGGTGAGGTGGGAACGCGCCTTAGAGTTCCAGCAGCTGGCGCGGGGGCACATCGAGTAAGGGCTCCTTGCCGCCACAGAACACACCTTGTTCTCTTTTGTTCACACGTCGCGGTGTGCTCGGTTCACGAGGAATTCTGTTCCTCCCTGGCTTCTTAAACCACATCCCACAGAGGGATGTGGCTTAAAAGATGTGATGCATGGAGAAAAGAGAAGCCTGATGCTCCCAGGCCTGCAGTCCACACCCTAGACACAGATGGAGAGGCTCAGGTAGGACCCTAAGGGTGTGGGGCTTGGATCTGTGGAGGCCCAGAGACCTCCCGCTGCACCTGGGTTTCTCCTGCCCACACTGAATTCGTGACTGGACCAGGCTTCACCAGAGTAAACGGGCTTTTCAGTCAGGGAGTTGTAAGCCCTGAATAATAAACTACTCTCCAGATAGGAACCAGATCACGCTGATGGCTGACCCGTGGGAGAAAGGAAAACCCCCTAAGGACAGGGCTGGGCCTGGTTCCCCCTGGCAGCTCACAACAGAACTAACTTAGTCTTTGTTTTATAAATGTATCCAGGTTACCAAGGTGTCAGGGGTGACTCTTCCACCAGACCAGCCTGGGAGAGGATCCTTCCCTTCGCCAAAGGATTTGCGAGTAGATTCCACTGTACAGTCTCCTCCGATGTCACTGTCCTGGAACTTCCCATCTATGCCACGTGTACCAACCGCCCATACACCCGCAGCCCCCCGCCTAACCTTACCGCTGCTATGTAAGCATCTGTGTAAGTTCCTGTTTATTTCACTGCTGGTCTCAGTGGATTCTAAGTCAGCCCCTTGCAGACAGCCCCCACTCTCCCTTCTCATTGTGTCCGTAGCACCCAATGTCTATTTAGTTAAATTAATTGCATTCATTTGAACAGCAAACTAACGTACTAAATATACACCTTTTCCCTCACACGCAGCAAATTCCATTCACTGACTGCTTTTCAGGAATAAATGTACTAAGCAGAGTTCAGGGCACGTTCGCATTGGGAATACATCATGTCGTAATGGTGTCTGACCTAATCCCGCCCCTTCCTGAGAAGACTGAAGGTGTGCAGAATGGGGGCCAGATGCTTAGAGAAGCAAGGAGCAGAGCTAAAAGGCAGAGTAAGGGTTCCAGGAAGCTTTCCAAAATGTGCCCAGTGGAGTCACCCAGGGTTGTTAAGAGTACAGAGACCCATGTGTTTCCTTAGACTAAAGAGGACAGAACCTGGGAATCTGGATTTTAAATCAACTCTTTAAATAATTCTTGCTGTCAAGCATGATCAGAAAACAGTTTTGGCTGGGTGTGGTGGTGCACACCTGTAATCCCAGCACTCAGGAGGCTGAGGCAGGAAGATCGCCCTGAGTTTGAGGCTAGCCTGGGCTACATAGTGAGTTCAAGACTAGTGTGGACTACACAACAAGATCCTGTCTCCAAAAACTAAAAGAAATGAATAAAATACTGTTTATCCCATAACTGGTCTGCAGTGTGTCTCTAGTAATAATAAACCACATGTCTGTTACCTAGCAGGTACTAAGCACTAACTCAGGCACTTAACATTCATTATTTCTACATTTTACAACAATGCTGTATATGTGGCATCATTATAGTTTACAAACAAGGAAACTGAGTCCTGGAGAGTGTTAGTTACTTCTATCAGGTTGCACAGCTTCAGCCTGACAAAACCAGGATCTAAAATCTCACCTTTCTTGCCACCATGCCGTGGTACTTTCTACCTTCATGCCTGTAGATGGCTTAAAATAAAGTTTGCTGGGTGTGGTGACGCACACCTGTAATCTCAGCACTCAAGAGGCCGAGGCAGGAGGATCGCCATGAGTTTGAGGCCAGTCTGGGCTACACAGTCAGTTCAGGCCCAGCCAATGAGACCCTGTCTCTAAACAAATTAAGTGTTCAGTGTACTGTCTCTCTGTGTAGTCCAGTCTGGCCCTGAACTCACTATGTAGTCCAGACTGGCCTCAAGCTCATAGCGATCCTCCTGCCTCGGCCCCCTGAGTGCTGAGATTACCAGAGTGTGGCACCATGCCCATCTTTGTAGTTATTTCGCTTATTATTCTCTCAGGCCTCAGTTTTGCCAATTTTAAAATGGGAAGGGACAGAATACAACTTTCCACTGTATTCTGCAGGAACTCAGCCTAGGCCACCGCGTTTAATGATGAGTCCACATCCCACCAGGAAGTGGGCCTGCCAGGCTCAGGCCTAGAACCAGGTTGCCAGCCCCGCGGGAGCCCATTCAGCCCGGCAGCCCTCCCTTCCTCCCGGAGCCACCGCGGCCAGTGCACTCCCCAGGCGTCCTGGGCGGAAGGAAATAATGTTTCTTAGAGTCAGTCCCATTAGCCACTGGCACAGGCAGGGCTGCCCTGACACCTTGCCACCTCTCAGACTCGAAGCAAAATGGCAAGACTTTAAGGTCTTTTAAAAAAAAAAAAAAGTGGCACTTCATCTTTACAGTAGTAACAGGACACTGGCTGCGAGCTCATCGAAGGGCTGCGGTTGGGGCACCCCGCTCTCAGTTCCTCCCTCAACAGAACCTTCGTCACCTGCTGGAGCAGCTGCAACATGAGGCACTTCCCGATTCTTGCCTCTGCGCACACGTGCATGTGTGTGCACGTGCATGTATGAGGAGTGTGCACGTCAGGGGTGAGATATGAATGAGGCCTGGCCACAGAGACGGCGCCTGTGACGGAATCTCAATCCGGGGGAAGAGCCCGTGGCAGCCACCTCGGGCAGTGGGGAGCAGGCGCCCACAGCGACAAGCCCACGTTGCCAGCACCCCCGGCCCTGCCCTGAGGGGCCCGGAGCCCAGTACCTTTGGGCCCCAGCAGGACAGACGCAGGAACCAGGTCTTGGAACACCCAGCAGAGGGAGAGTGTGATGCGCACACCAAGGCAGGAGGACAAAGACAAGGCCGCTGGGTGCAGGGCTGGAGAACCAAACCGGCGTCTGGAACAGGCCAGGCCGAGAGCTGGAGAGACAGCACCGGCCAGCAAGAACTTGATTTTTTATTTTTTTTTTTAGGTGCCAGGGATCCAACTCAGGGTCTTGCACTTGCTAGGCAAGCACTCTAACCACTGAGCTAAATCCCCAGCACCGTACTTGATATTGAAAACAAAAATTCTTAATCTTGTTGTAGTGGACGCATCGAACATCTGGGTCCTTGTAGTTAGGGTAAGAAATTGCAACAATTCGTGGTAGCAAAGAAAATACTTTGTAATCTAAATAAGCAAATAAAGATTAAATATGGTGGTTTGAATTGTGTTTTGGGGTTTTTTTGGGGGGGTGATGGGGTGAAGATTGAGACAGGGTCTCATTGTGTAGCTCAGGCTGGCCTGGAACTCACAGTGATCCTCCTGCTTCAGCCTCTCTAGTTCGAGGGTTACAGGCGTGTGCCACCACGCCCAGTGACATGCATGGACCTTTGTCACGGCCTCAGCTGCTTGGGTTTAAATCCTGGCTCTATACTTTGTTGTTTCGCTCCAGACAAGTTACATAAATTCTCCAAGCATCCATGTCTTTATGTGTCAGGACGCTGATGCTGATAAATATCTGTTTCGCAGGATTGTCCTAAGTGTTAAAATACTTAAACGTACTACAGACATGTTTGCAATTATTAAAATATCTTTCCAGCTGGGTGTGGCAACACACACCTGTAATCTCGGCGCTCAGGAGTCATGCAGAACTGTGTCTGCACCTACGCCACACACCCCACCATGTCCTCGAGCTTCCAGCCTCTGTCCGAGAGCAGCATGACCCGGACGCCCTGAGGTCACCTTGATCACAGGAGCGAATGCAGGTGAGCTACATAGTGAGTTCAAGACCAGCCTGAAGGCTCTGTCTCAAAAAAAAGGATCTTTTTGGAAGCTCTGAAGTAGACAGTGAGATGGGAAGAATATGAATCGGATGGTCCCAAATTCAACCCTACACATTTGCTGCGCAACGTTGGTCCCACAGGAGGAATGGGACAGTAACTTAGTGACTTCCAATAGTCCTGAAGATGAAAGGAAATGACGTGTGTGAAGAATGTGGCACATGTTCCAGAAGAACCGAGTGGCAAAGACACGGCCATTGTTCAGGTGTGGTGGCGCGCAACTATAATCCCAGCACGCTAGGAGGCTGAGGCGGGAAGACTCCAAGTTTGAGCCCAGCCTGGGCAATTTAGCAAGTCCCTGTATTTTGAGAGGGAGAAGACAAAGAGGGAGAGGGAGACAGAGAGGGAGTCATTGATGAGAAAAAAAAGAGATTAGAAGACAGAGTGCCAGGGGTAAGGATTTAGCTCAAGTGCTAGAGCACTTGCCTAGCAAGCACAAGGCCCCGAGTCTGAGACCCAGCAACCCCCACTAAAGAAAAGTCGGAGTGCCAAGATTTTGTTAACTAGGTATCGGGGCACAGAAATACATACTCTACTTTCTTCTTTTGTAAAATTAAAAGTAGATTAGCACATCAGTCAGGATAGGCCAGGCTATGCTGTGATAACAGCCTCCCTTTGGGGCATGATGGTGCACCCCTGAAATCCCAGTCTCTGCTGTAATGTCAGCATGTGAGAGGCTGAGGCAGGAGGATTGCCCCAAGTTTGAGGCCAGCCTGGGCCATCTAGTAAGACCCTGACTCAAAAAAAAAAAAAAAACAGTATCAATTGATTTGATATTCCTCTTATCCTTCCTCTTTATCAACTGATTTTTGCAAGTATCTGTCCCAGCAACAGAGGCTGACTCAACACAGCCTTGAACCTGCCATCAGAGGCTGCACCCCCAAAATGGTCTTTGTCTCTGCGGCTCACAGCTCCTTTGCCAGCACAGGCCACAGCCCAGCCCAGACAGGGCCAGGAAGGGTAGCCCCACCCTCTGCCTGCTGGGCAGAGCTAGGAGTGGTTGGACACTCAAGGCCATCACAATCAGAGCTCTTCAAAACCCAGCCCCTTAGAAAGGTGACACACGGCCACGGCAGCCTGGACACCCTGCAGGGCATTGGACAGGCAGCTTTGGTGACTTTGCCTGGAAGTTACTGAGTTGGATTGATGAGGTATATTCAAAATATATGGTGAATGCTCAAATTTTAAGAATTTAGCCGGGTGTGGTAACGCACGCCCGTGATCCCAGCCGAGGCAGCCAAGGCGGCCGAGGCAGGAGGATCACCATGAGTTCAAGACTAGTGTGGGCTACAGAGTGAGTTCAAAGGCCGCCTGAACCACATGGTGAGACCCTGCCTCAATAAATAAATTTATTTATGTATTTATTTTAAAATTTATTACTGTAAAAGACACACGGCCATGAATCCCTGACGAAATACCCCCTTGCTTTGAACACACTTACCCATCATTCTCGCCACCTTCTGCAGCAGTCCTGGAAGTCCTGCTCTGGGGGTGTCTTTACAAGGCATGAGAGGAAAATCTGGAGACACCTGCTGCCGAGTGCCCAGCGAAAAGGCAAGCTCGAAAGACACGGCGGTGTCCGCACACCCTCGGCCACCTTACTCGCGGGATCTGGCGTGGTGCGCCCTCCTGCTCATCCCCAAAGTCAAAACGACCGTGAAAGGGAAACATTTTCAATCAATGCAGGATATCAAGGCAGCCAGGACAACAACACAACTAAAGACATGCAGGAGAGAGGGCTCCAGAGCTGCTGCAGGACGCGGCAAGAAATGAGGGACAAGTGCGTGGGGGTGAGGGAGGGTTATGACCGGCTCCAGGGCGATGAGTCTCTAATGGTAATAAATGTTTCAATGTGTAAACATTCACTGTAATTTCCAGTCACATGGCCTACATCTCCCAAGCTCCCCGCAGAGTCCTGGGAAGGGAGCAGCACGGGAAGCTCTGGCCTCGGCCCGAGTGGCCAGCGTGGCCCACATCCTGTGTCGGGGCTCAGGCTCCAGGCCTGCTCCTGGCCACCCTCAGTGACCAGCCGTGAGGCCTCAGAACTCAAGAATCCGCACCCGGAAGACACACATCGTCCGGGGGGCAGAGGATTCCTCCACCCACACTTTGAGAAAATACTCTCAAGTTTGTTCTGCATTTTTTCCCTGTGAAACAAAAATAATTTTTAAAGGCCTAGATTACCCATATAAGAAAAATACCATAGAGCATTTTCATTTTTTTGCTTTAAAACTATAATCCAACATGGGGAGAAGGTAAAAACTATTGTTTACCAAATGTCTACCAACTTTCTATTTATTTTTTGGTTTTCTGAGAGTCTTGTTCTGTAGCCCAGGCTGGCCGCAAATTCACAGCGATCCTCCTGCCTCAGCCTCCCAGGTGCTGGGATTATAGGCATGTGCCACCACGCCCTGCTGTGCAAGGACTGTTTATACTTTGTCTGGTTTACTTTCCATCCAGACCCTGCACCACAGGTGCCAGCTAGCTCGGTCCCGGCTTCACAGCTGAGGAACCAAAGCACTTCCAGTTTCAGGAGGCACTCACAGCTCCCCCAGAGCCAGGCCTGTGTTCATGTCATGAGCCACCTTCAGAGGTGTCCTTAACCCAGAACCGTGTCCCCGCCCATGCCGAGCACCCCCACCAAGGTCCTGGAACTTTCAGCCTCTGGCCAGGGGCAGTGTGACCCCTACACCCTGAAGTCCCTGCAGTGACAGTGAGTACTTTCAAGATCAGCACACAGGGACAGTGTCCTCATCTTCTCCATCCCGTTTACCCACTGCCATCATCGTCCTCTGTCACTCTGACGAAAGATCCTACAGCTGCTCTCAGAGTTGGTCCCCCAGAGGCACAGGAAGCGTACAGTGCGACACAAGACGAGACCCCCGTTCCACCGCCCCTCCTGCTGCTACAGAAACTGCGGCTCTACTCTCAGCTCGGGAGGCTGAGGCAGGAGGACTGCAAGTCCAAGGCCAGCCCAGGCAGCTTAGCAAGACCCTGTCTCAAAATGAAAAACAAAAAGGGCTTGGGATGTAGCTCAGTGGCAAAGTGCCCTGGTTCAATCCCCAGAACTACAGGAAGGAAGGAAGGAAGGAAGGAAGGAAGGAAGGAGGGAAAGAAAGAAGGAGAAAAGGAAAGAAAGAGGGAGAGAGGGAGGGAGGGAAGAAGTTGAGGCTCAGAGAAGTGAAGCGACTTGCAAATGGCAGCACAGTGGTACTAGAAGTCAGCAGTGTGTCCACACTAAGGCTTCTTTCTCTCTCTCTCTCTCTCTCTCTCTCTCTCTCGTGACTACAGGGAACAGAGCGACACTGCCTGACTGCGCCCAGCCACCCCACTCAGCTGACCTCCATTCATTTCTGGACAGCTAAGAAATGTCAAAAAAGAAAAGAAAACAACAAAAAAACAAAAAACAAAAGGAAATGTCATCGCACTAGTATAATCAAGTCTCAAAGTCTGAGGTCACCAAAGACGTTCCGATCTTGGAGTGCTGCGGGAGCCCCCGAGCCCCGTGATCACAAGCAGGGCCAGGCCTGGGCCTGGCTCTGAGTGGGCAGAGGAACCCAGCGGCACGGGGTCTACAGACTGGCTATGGCCAGTGTCCCCGGGGTGTCAGCCTCCTCTCGTCCCTGCCGACAGTGACAACCCAGAGGCGCCTGTGCCTGGCTCCAGCAGCCCCGTGGCAGACCCAGAAAGCTGGCTGGGGCAGAGCAGCAAAGGGTCCCGCATGGCTGCTGCACTCCGCCTGGCCCGTGCTGTGGCCCGTGCTATCTGGGAGGGGGCCCAGATCCCTACCTGGCCCTGTGCGCCTGGCCCACACCTGCGTGTCAGCCAGCCAACCCGCCTGTCACTTGTAGCGTGGAAGGGGGTCTAGAGGTCACCCATTGGAGCTCCAGTTTACAGCTGAGCACACGAAGGCCCAGAGTGGCCGGCAGCTCATGACAGGCCACCGGGAAGCCACGCTGGGGCGGGACAGGGTGGGGCCAGGTCTGGCTCTGGGAGCAGATATGCAGATGGGGTGGCACTGAGTGGGACAGACACCCCGAAGCTTATGGACTCTGGTCACACAGGACCGGCAGAAACAGGGCTCCATCCCTGGCTCCTGGTCTCTCGAGATAGAGCGCTCTGTCGCTGGGACCACCGAGCTCTCTGTGCCCACCCCCCAGACACATGGGTCCTTGGAAGCCAGGCCAGCTCTGCTGCTCTGGAGAACCCTGGGCCAGGGGCTGAGGCCACTTCCAGCTGGGGCGAGATCGAGAGAGAGCTGCCCCGATTGGTTCTGGGATATTGATGAAAGAGGACAGAGGAGCCGGGCGTGGGGGTGCACACCTGCGATCCCAGCACTCTGAGGCAGGAGGATGGCCATGAGTTCTACACCAGCCTGAACTACATAGGGAGACCCCATCTCAAAAAAAAAAAAAAAAATCCCATTTCATAGGCAACCCACTTGGGACCCTCCTGTCTCTCAGGAGCTGTTGCTATTCCCCATTTCTATTCCCCAATAAAAGTTTCCTGCTCATAACCTCCTTTGTCCTTTGGAATTCATTCTCTCACTTCAGAGACACAAACTGGGCAGATCTGACATCTAGCAGATTGGAAGTTATCTCTCTCCTATTGTCACTGGAAAAACAAAACAGAAACTCCCAGCAACACCACCTTAACCAAGTAGTACTTTGTTGTAATGTATTGTTTTGTTACAATGTATTGCTTTGTTACAAGGTATTTGTTACTGTTGTATAACCCTTGTAGGGGCTGGGGATTTAGCTCAGTGGTTAGAGTGCTTGCCTTGCAAGTACAGGGCCCTGAGTTTGATCCCCAGCACCAAAAAGAGAAAAAAAAAAAAATTTCTGAGCACCAGTATATGAAGCATAAGTGTTTTGGCCACTGTGGAGCTGGCAGTGTGAAGGCAGCAGACCTTGGCAGCAGGACATGGCTGCTGGCCCAGGGACCAGGGATGGAGGCAGACAGGCAGGTGAGGGCTGGATGCTGGAGAGATGGGGGGGTGCAGCTGGAACCAGGAAAAACTCAGACAGCGGCCAGCAATGATGGGTGCGAACTAGCCACATCCCTGGGAATTTATAACAGGAAAAAATAAAATACTTGGTGTTGGGGATTTAGCTCAGTGGTAGAGCACTTGCCTAACAAGTGCAAGGCCCTGAATTCAATCCCCGGTACCCCCTCAAAAAACTCAATTTTGTCCTAGCCAGTGTGGGGGTGTGGAATTCCACATGAACGAAACCAGCAAGATCCCTGTTTTCAAGGAGTTACAGGGCTGGGGATAGAGATCGATCAATCATTAAATTAAAAGAACAAGTGAAGGGCTGGGAATTTAGCTCAATGGTTAGAGTGTTTGCCTGGCAAGCACAAGGCCCAGAGTTCAATCCCCAGCACCAAAAAAAAAGTAAAAAAGCAGGGATGTTGATGCTCCGAGCAGTCACTTCATTGTCTCTGAAAAGTAAACGTCAAGGGGAAAAAGAATTCAGCTGGCGCTCGTGTGTCTGCTACCAACACTTAACAGTCATTAACATTTCGCCACGTTCGCATCATCGATTTTTCTGTTGCTATTATTGTTGTAAACATGTTTTAAATTAAAATGCAAACATCATATTTCACCCCTCAATACTTCAGTATGCATCTCTAAAAAATAGATGCCTTCCTACTTAACCACAACAGCACTGTCAACTCAACAAAATTTACAGCAGCGCTTTCGTGTAACCAAATACAGCCAGGTGTGGTGACATACACCTGTAACCTCACCACTCAGGAGGCTGAGGCAGGAGGAACCGGCAAGTTTGAGACCGGCCTGGCCAACATAATGAGTTCAAGGCCTCGTAGTGAGACCCTGTCAAAAAAAAAAAAAAAAAGGAACATATACATCTGTTGGGGGGAGGAATACTTAAATTTTAATGTATTTCACTACATTTATAATACTTTTTTCACATATTTCCATAGGTGCATAAATCAATACAGGATCAATGGCATCTTGAGTTGCTGGCAGCCAGGGGACAGTCACAACGTAATTGTCATTGCCTATGCACACACACACACATACACACACTCACACACACACACTAATAACCTGCTCGTAATAACTCAGGTCACACAGCTGGCGAGCAATAGGCTGGGCTGGGCACCAGAGCCCCGCGCTCAGCACCTCACTGGCTCCCCCGCCAGAGCCCGTGAGGAATCAACGTTTTCCGCCCCTACCAATGAATTTCTGTGACCAACTATAGTAAGAAGTAAATGAGTGAGTCAGCCCAGAGTGGCAGGGAATGACCTGATTACCCAGACTCCAGAGGCCGACACCGGCCCTGCAGATGAGCTGCGCGGCCTCTGAAATGATTCCTTTTCTTTGTTTATTTCTTTGTTTTTGAGATGAGGCCTCACTAAATCCTCAAATTGCCCAGGCTGGACTCAACCATGAATTTCTCCTGCCTCAGCCTCCCAGAGTGCTGGGATGACAGGTGTGCACCACCATGCCCTTCTCGTATTTTACCCTTTATGCTCAGTTCCTTTGTTTGTTGGCAGAATTTAGATCGGAACCAAAGACAGCAGGCCCTCTGCGACCATTAGGCAATGTGATCCTCCTCACACAATGTTTGAGGTGTCCCTAAGGAAACTGAGCCTTGAAGATGATGGCCAGCAGGTTCAGAGTGATGTTATTTCAAGAGAAACCAGGACACCCCAAGGTCCCTGGCTCACTGCAGGCTTTGGTTCATGTGGACCCTACAGAGCTTCCAACTACAGATGAGTCAGTACTTAGGGCTCATTTCCAAAGATTACCTGGGAAGGAGACTCCAAATCCCAGCGTCAGCCCTGTTAACTCCCGGATCCCACGGGCCCAGCTGGATTTTAGCTGCTGTATTCTAAGGAGCCTAAGGGAAGATAGAGACCCCTTCCTTTCTCTTTCTTTCTTTCTTTTTTTTGGGGGGATTCTGGGGATCGAACTTAGGGCCTTGGGCTTGCTAGGCATGCACTCTACCACTTGTGCTAAATCCCCAATCCCTTCTTTCTTTCTTTCTTTCTCAGTACTAAGGATTGCGCTCAGGACCTTTGCACTGAGCTACATCTCCAACCATTTTTTTTTTTTTTTTTTTTTTGGTGTCAGGGATCAAACTCAGGGCCTTGTGCTTGCAAGGCAAACACTCTAACCGCTGAGCTAAATCCCCAGCCCTCCAACCATTTTTTGAAACAGGCTCTCCCTAAAATGCCCTGGCTGGGCTTGAACTTGCGATCCTCCTGCCTCAGCCTCCCAGAGGGCTGGGATTACAGGTATGCATTAACAAGCCTGGCTGTTTCCCCTTCAAGAAGTCTGTGGCAAGACAGAAACTCACTAGTTCCTTTTCTGCCTTTCCTAAACTGTACTTCGCTGACAAGAGAAGGAAGTGGCCATTTTAGAGTCTGGCAGAAAGTAGGTGATTAATGAAATGTTGCACAAATGAATGGATGGATGGATGAACAGATGAAAGGATAGATGGATGGAGAGAGGGATGGATGGTTAAAGAATGGGCTCCTGACCTCCAAAGTTCTCCCACATCAGACAAGCCTCAGGCCCTCCTCTGCCTATTCTGTTTTTCTTCGACTCCCATTTCCTAACTTCACTGTTTCTCAAACATGGGTGTCGCAAGGGCCTCTGAGGACAGCCTGGAGCGGAGAGGGCCTTGGTATATGGTGACACGTGGATTTCCTGAGGCCTCCTTCCCCTGGGCTGATTTTTGACCAACAGTCGACTGGCTGAGACAGGAGATTGGGGCGTGGCAGAGTGACTGGGAAAGGGGGCGTGGCCTGTCAATCACCACCAGTACACATGCGCGGACCGGCTTCCCAGCCCTGCCTGGGCCACCCGGATGTGATGTCAGAGCCTGGCCTCCTGCCGCCCTCTGCAGAGCGCACAGCTTTCCAGCTGTGGCTGCCTGTGCTCGCTCAGCACAGCACTTCTTCTAGAGTGTCCTTCTCCCTTCTTGTCCTACCTTTGATTCCTTCAATGCACGTAAACCTTGCTACCTCTTTTGCTTGTCTCGACCAATTCTTTGAGCAGGACAACAGGAGCCTGGGAGGTTCCCAGGCAGCCCAGTGCCCTGTTCATGGGTGCACCCTGGGGGAGGGCTACGGAGGCCAAGGGTGGGCATGTCGCCAGGACCGAGGAGGGGATGCTTGGGAGCCCCGCCAGACTCTAACTATCAAGACGGGAAACCTAGAGCTAGGGTGCTGGTGAATGCCTGTCATCCCAGCACTTGGGAGGCTGAGGCAGGAGAATCGCCCGGGCTCAAGGCCAGCCTGAACTACATAGTGAGCTCTGGCCCATTTCTCCCTGCAGTGCTGGTGAATGCGCCTGGCTTGAGCGGTGAGCCCAGGGCACACGGTGGCTCTGCCTTTGTCCTGCCGTGCCAGGCAGGGGAACATTTCCACCTGGAGTGGGAGAGCCAGCCTGACAAGGGACAGAGGTCTCTGTGAGTGTGTCCATCGAGGACATGGTGAGCGAGAAGTCACCCTCAGGCTGCCCCTCCAGCTGGCTGTGGGGCCCACCCACGATGCCACCACCGGGCTGCCAGGGGCGCCAGGCGAGTGCAGCCACCGTGGCGAAGCCCTGCAGCGAGGAGGGACCTGCCACCACACAGGGAGAGGCCAGAGCACCGCTCTCTGCCCTCCTGCGCTGCAGGCAGTGACTCAGCCGGAAGCCCACTGGGGTCTGAGTCACCCCTGTCCTCCTGACACACCCAGGTTTCCTCCAGGCTGGGAAAGTTCACTGGGCACCAGAACCACCAGCCCTTCCTACCTGGCTCCACCTGACCAGTGGAATCATTTCTTTCATGATTTTATCATTTTTCTGGTTCAGGGGATGGAACCTAGGGCCTTCACACAGAGCTAAATCACCAGCCCTTTCTATTTTGGAGCCAGGTCTCGCTAAGTCACTAAATTGTTCAGGATGAGCTTAAACTTGGGATCCTCCTGCCTCAGCCTCCCTTGTTCTCATGCCTACAATGCTCTTACCCCTGACGAAACTGACTCTCTCACTTAACTTGGGTTTTTATAAAATGTTCCTTTTCTCAGCAAGGCCTCCAATTCTTCTAACCCCTCCTCCTCCATTTCCTATCCAGCAAAGCCAGAATTGCAACACATTTCCTTATGGATCTAATTGCTTCTGTATATGATCTAATTTTAGAGAGCTAATTGCTTTTATTTGCAATTCATGAAATGGGAAAGCCCCTATTCTACAAAATAGAGTGATGTAGGCCTTATAGTGGAAACGATGAAACAAAACAACAGAAAAGTAAGAGTGGATTTTAATGCCAGGTTACTTTTTTGTAAGAGTTAAAGCAGAGGGGCTTCCTAGCTAGCTGGCTGAGGTAGATTCTTAAAGTAGAATTTTCTGCTTCTAGGAAAATCTAGTCTGTGTGGAGGTGTCTGGTTCCTTAAATTCTCAGTTTGATTATGTGGTTTTTAGCATGAGTGACTCCATTTTGGTTTGGTCTGGTCTGTTGGGGCCTAGTCAGCTCCATCAAATCAGGAGTCTCCCCTAACTTCTGTTTAACACTCCTGTCCCATTTTTCCTCTTAGCATTTAGCACTTGTTACCATGTAACAGCATATTCCCTACTCATTTCCACTCCACACTGAAATTGAAGTTTTTTTGTTTTTTTGTTTTTCGGGGTTTTTTTTTGTGACAGTCTTGCTATACTACCCAGGCTGGTCTTGAACTCATGGGCTCAAACGATCCTGCTGCCTCGGCCGCCCAAATAACTGGGACTACAGGTGTGTGCTGCCATGCCAGGTTTTTGTTTCTTTGTCTGTTTGTTTGTTTGTCTGTCTGTTTGTTTGAGACAGAGTCTCACTATGTAGTTCAGACTGGCCTTGCGCTCACGATGTAGTCCAGGCTGGCCTCGAACTCAAGGCGCTCCTCCTGCCTCAGCCTCACGAGTGCTGGGATCACAGGCGTGTAAGCACCATGCCTGGCCACACCTGGCTTGAAGTTCTACTTTTGTCTGTTTTCTTTACTGCTGTATTACCAAGACCCAGAAAAAGGCCCACACATAACAGCTCTCAGTAAACACACGAGGGACAAATGGAAATGAAAGTCAGCTTATTCGCGTGCTTTTTGTTTTGTTTTGTTTTCCAGTACTTGAGACTGAGCCCAGCCCTTTCGAGAAAGGGTCTCACTAAGTCACTAAATTGTCCAGGCTGGGCTCAAACCTGCAGTCCTCCTGCCTCCGCCTCCAGAAGGCTGGGATCATAGGCACACACCTCCGGCCCAGCTTTATTCACTATTTTTAATCATCAATTCTCATTGTTGTCAATAAAGACCACCACTGCAGTTCACCAGGCCTGCCCATTCCAGGGAGAGTCTGAGTTTCGGAGCTGAAAACTCTACCACGTACAGAAACCCACCTTTGGTTCATGAAGGCTGGAATAAATAAACCCTCCAGGCTGAGACAGACACTGGAGGGTAGAGGACCCAGATAGCACAGGGGTTAACAGAAGGCTCCACGTATGTGATGTGAATCAGATGCAGCTGCCAGAGGGCAGAGAGCCAGGGAAACTAGCAATCCCACCTAAAGCCATTTAAACTCAAATTTAAAAACATAACCTCTACCAGGCACGCCTATCTCTAAACTCCGTTCCAGGACTTCAGTCTCTAACTGTACACTGATCCTGTCTCCCAGTTCGTCTTCTTGATTTTAAAACACCCAAGTAATAAGCCAGGCATGGTGGTATACACCTGTAATTCTGGCACTCAGGAAGCAGAGTCAGGAGGATCCCTGTGAGTTCGAGGCCAGCCTGAACTACATAGCAAGACCCTGTCTCGAAAAATTAAATAAATAATCGTTAAATACCCAGATATTAAAATTATTCAGAGCCTCACACCTTCCAAAAATGTTTTTCCTCCCTGGGGGACCCCACCAGACATCAAGACCCCATCAAGGTGGGTGGTAGGCTTTGCTAGTGGATTGCGATCTTAGCTGTCCTATTGTGTGTGTGTATGGGGTGTTTTGGGGTTTTCTTGTTTGTTTTTGTTTCTGAGACAGGGTCTCACTTTGTAATTCAAGCTGGCCTTGAACTCAAAGCCATCCGCCTGCCTCAGCCTCCCACTCCTGGAGGGCGAAGGACCCCGGGAAGACACCGAATTCCACCCGGGTCCGCCGAGGAGGAGGAGGAGGACGGGGCGGAACTGCCTGGTTCGCAGGAGGCCCCAGCCCGGGAGCGTCCTAGACCGCAGGCTGCGAGCAGAGCTCCACTCACACTGGCAGCTGCCGCGCCTCTCCGCGGCCCAGCTCAGCCGGCGTCTCTCCGCGGTCACCCACGCACCCTGGACCGGTGACCCGAGTGCGCATCCTCCCGGAGCAGGCTCTCGAAGCCCCGCCTTCGCCGTGCCGCAGGAATGCAGTGACCTGATTGGGTACCAGGGTAATTAAATGCAGGACACGCCTCCTTTCCGGTTTAGCTCCGCCCCAAGCTTTAGCCCCGCCCCCGTTGGCCTCTCTTTTAGGCTCAAGGAATGTTAGCTGTGCTTGTCCCTTCTCTTTAGGGTCACAGAGTGAATGCCAGCCAACCACCCCGCCTGTCGGCTCTCAGTCCGAAGACAGCTTTCGGAGGAGGGCGCTTTGATTCTTTTACTTTTTTATTGTTTTGAGTTTTTTGAGACAAGATCGCACTATGTAGTGCAGGCTGGCCTTGAGCTCACTATGTAGTCCAGGCTGGCCTGAAACTCGCGGCGATCCTCCTGCCTCAGCCTCCCCCGTGCTGGGATTACAGGCGTGTGCCACCACGCCGCTGTCTCTTCCTGACCCGGGCAAGACCTGAGAGTTCCCGCTTGCTGCCTCAGCCGCCCCTTGAAGCCTCTGGTTCGGCGCGGGTTTTCAAGAAGGAAGCAGAAGTCACATCTGATGTGGGGTTTTTTGTGTGGCTTTTTGTTTTTTGTTTTTTCACACTGATGTTGTGAGAGTGCTAATGTGAAGCTTTCCGTCCTGCGGCCTCTGCTCCGAGCCACAGCCTCAGCGACGGCCACCCCCAAACCCACCGCGTCGCCTCTCCCTGACATGGCTCCCAGGGACAAAGATAGCTCTTGTTGTTGTTTGTTTGCTTGCTCGTTTTTTGAGACAGGGTCTCACTGTAGTTCAGGCTGGCCTTGAACCCGCTATGTAGCCCAGGCTGGCCTCGAACTCGCAGGGATCCTCCTGCCTCAGCCTCCCAAACGCTGGGATTACCAGCCTACATCACCATGCCCAGCCAGAAATATCTCTTAAAAATTAAAAAGAAAGTCCTCCTTCACCTTGCAAAGTGCAGCACAGAATCTGGGTCAGCTTCCTGATGAGGTCCCCCGTATTTACATATCCAGCCCCACCCCCATCTCTGGCAACTTCCTGTTCCTCTTTCACACACATACACACACACACACATTTCACCAGGCAGCGATTTAAAAGGCCGGGTTCATGGTCGAGTCTCCAGTGCTAAGAACAAGACCACATTGGTGGGCACAAAATAAAAGGTTGTTGCAAGAATGGATCTGGACCCCAGCTGTGCCAAGCAGGCACTTGTGGCCAAGGAATAATCATCTATACCCGTCCTTCAGGGATAGATGCTTGCAAAGCCCTCTCACGACTTTATTTGAAGCCAGGCACCCAGCACTCAGGAGGCGGAGGCAGGAGGATCCTCGTGAGTTCAAGGCCAGCCTGAACTACATAGTGAGACCCTGTCTCAAAAAAAAAGAAAGAAGGGGCTGGGGATTTAGCTCAGTGGTCACAGTGTCTGCCTCGCAAGCACAAGGCCCTGAGTTCAATCCCTGGCACACACACAAAAAAAAGAAAACCCGCAATATTTATTTGGTCCTGTGCAGAAAACCCTCTATCTCTGCATCCTCCAGGCAGGAGGCCCTAGCTCTGGGGTAAAGAGCTCTGGGGACAAAGAAAGTGCTTCCGGCCTGAGCCTTGGCGGAGGGACTTCCCTTCTCTAATCTCCTTTTTCTTTATCTGGAAAGTGAAAAGGGCCTGGATCCTTCTGGGGCTAAAACTTTCACATTCCAAAACCCTGTGACCTGCTAGTTAACCCTTCAAGGCCTCCCACCTAACGCAGGACCAGGACCAGGGCCAAGTTTGTCTGGTCGGACTCCAGCCACCCCATCCCAGCCAAGGGTAAGATCTCCAGAAGCTCGAGCCGTCTTTGTGTCCTTCTGTGGTCACAGCAGGTGATTTATTTAGTTTGAAAATAAATCACTCTGCCCTAGCTGGATTTCTAGTAGATGCCCAACCTCCCCAGCTACACCCCAGCCCCACTCTGTAACTGGTCCTGAGTGCTACTTACTACTAATTAAACAGGAAATCCAAAACCTCCCAACCAGGCCTGGTAGCGTATGCCTGTAATCCCAGCACTCTGGGAAGCTGAAGCAGGAGGATCTCAAATTCCAGCCCAGCCTGGGCAACTAAAATTTAGGGAGAGCCTGTGTCAAAATAAAAAATGAAAGAAAGGACTGGAGATGAAGCTCAGTGTGAAGACCCCGGGTTCAGTCCCCGGTACCGTGTGAAAAACAAATCCAAAACCTTGAGTGGCTCCCTGCTGCCTTCAGAATACAGTCGAGGCTTTAGTGTGCCTGACCCTCCTCCTTCTGCTTTCATCCTTCCCAACCTTCCTCCCGGCCCTGCCTCTGCTTCTGCCTCTGCTTCTTTTCACCAGAATCCCCCGATTTAATCGCTCGGTCTATTCATTCAGTAACCATTTATTGTTTTTGTTTGTTTGTTGAGACAGGGTCTCGCTGTGCAACCCTAACTCACGGCGATCCTCCTGCCTCAGCCTTCCGAGTGCGGGGATGGCAGGCGTGGGCCACAAGGCCAGGCTAGAATGTCGTTTTCTTTTGGGGGTTTTTGTTTGTTTGTTTTGTTTGGTGCTGGGGATGGAACTCAGGGCCTTGTGCTTGCAAGACAAGCACTCTAACCACTGAGCTAAATCTCCAGCCCCTGAATGTCGTTTTCGCCGACGCCAGACAGCTTACTGGCTTGGAGGATCCTTCACTGCAGGCCTGGAGAACAGGCGGGGGACTAAGCAAGGCGCAGAGCCCGCGAGGGCCTCGGGCAGCGGCGCCCGGCGGGCGTCAGGGCAGGCGGGCAGGCGGGCAGGCGGGCGCTTTGGCTGCCGGCGAGGTGCTTTCCAGCCTGGAGGCCCGCAGCGCCCGCCTGCGCGCGGAGACGTGGGCGGATGCAGGCTGGACTGGCCGGTCGCCGGCCGCTGCTGCAGCGCCCCCTGCCGGATGCGCCTGACCTTGTAAACGTTTTCTGGTTTTTCATTATTTGATGTAATTGCAGACTGAAAAAATTGCAAAACTAAAACAAGAATTAGTCTGTCCTTCCCACATGTGCCCCAGATGATTAAAGTTTTCCTGCCTTTGCGTTATTCTCTCATTCTCTCTCTGCCCCGTACACGCACACACACGCACACGCACACGCGCGCACACACACACACACACACGCACACGCGCACAGGCCACACAAAGGTATTTGTTCCCAATTACTGGAGAGTGAGTTGTAGACACGACTCCCGCAGGGACGAGGACGTGATGTTATTCGCATTTCCTGAGTCTTTGTTCAGATCTTGCAAATTATCTCAATAATCTCCTTATAGCAGAAGAAAATCCCACATCCCTTTTTACACTCAGTCATCATGTTGCTTTAATTTTCTCCACTCTGAAATAATTTTCAAATTTTTCTTTGTCTCTCAAGACACTGACATTTTTGCAGAATACAGACAAGGTTTCTAATAGAAGGTTCCTCTGTTTGGGTTTGTCCGATGTTTCCTAATGACTAGATTCCAGTTATGTTTTGTTGTTTTTTGGTTTTTGGTTTTTGGGTTTTTTTTTTTTTTTTTTGAGACAGGGTCTCGCTATATACTCCAGAATGGGCACAAGCTGTCAGTGATCCTCCTGTCTCAGCCTCCTCAGTGCTAGGACCTCAGGTGTGCACCACCACACCTGGCATATTTAGTTACTTTTGAGTTTTAAAAAAAGAGGATGTGGGATTGGGGATTTGGTTCAGTGGTAGAGCACTTGCCCAGCAAGCGCAAGGCCCTGAGTTCGATGCCCAGCACCCTCCAACACAAAAAAAAAGACAGAAAAAAACAAACAACAACTCACTCAAAGTCAAATGATAATGGCAGGGAGGAGGGCAAGACTCTTCAAAAAAGAGGATGTGCTTGGGAAAGACATGCAATAATTAAGAAAACTATCACAGATAGTTGTGTGTTTATTTGCATAAACAGATACTTGGACGCTTTTTGGAAATCCTGAAGCACTCCCAGGCCTGGAAACAAGTATTCAATTGGGATGCTGCCTGAGTGTAATGTGCAACCATGGTTGAGGGCCAGTGACTTTGACTCAACCTTCCTGCAACAGGAATGTTAAGTGACTAATAGAGACCCCTACAAAAGTGGACGTCAGTCAGCCAAGAGTGGCAGGTGCCCATGATCCCAGACCTCGGGAGGCTGAGGCAGGACGATGTGTTACTAAGTGAATCTAAGTCTATCACATCTTCTTAATTACAATCGCAACCAAGTGGGTTTACATCTGCAAAGAACCCTTCAATCTCAGCCACTGGGGAGGCTGAGGCAGCAAGAGGCGGGGTGCAGGGGCTGTCAAGTTCAAGCCCAGCCTGGGCAACTTAGTGACTTAGCAAGATCCTGTCTCAAAAATAAAGAGGGCTGGGGATGTTGCTCAGAGCTGAGGCTGTGGATTTGATCCCAGGACCACAAAAGAAAAGAAAAGAAAATGATTAATTAATTAACCACGTGGATTATGCTAGACACTGAGCAGGAAGGGGTTCCCCTCTGAGGCAGGGTGCTAGGCAGAGAGCTGAACGCTGACAAGGACAGCACAGGACAGAGCAGACTCGGAGGGGACAGGGCTTGGTGACCTGGGGCCTGGCGTGGGGCTGGGAGGTGAGCGCTTCCCCTCTGGAATGCGTGTGGAGACCTGAACCACAGAACCACCAGGCAGCTCCTGTCCCCACACCGCTGTCCCCTCTCCCACACATCACTCTTGCCTGACATCTGCCCCAGGCCAGGTGCCACAGTCCCATGGGATGGCTCAGGCCCAAAGCTCCTCACCCTCACGCGGGTGCCCTGCTGCAGGGACCCAGTTTGTGTTTCTCTGGGCCTCTCCCGGGCCGCTCTGTCACCTCCTGAGGGTGTCCTCAATGTCACCTCTCGGTAAAGCTTCCCAGACCGCCTTCAGATCAAACCCCTCTCATTTTGCCCTATCACAAACCCCTTTACGCCATGGTTCTCTTGCATTTCTCCTACCTTTTTCTCCCTCCAATCCTGAGGATTGAACCCAAGGCCTTCACACTGAGCTAAATCATCAGACCTTCTCTCATTGTTTATTTTGAGATGAAGTCTCACTAAGTTGCTAAATTTCTCAAGCTTGGCTCGAACTTTCAAACTTCCTGTCTCAGCCTCCCAGAGTGCTGGGGTGACAGGTGTGTGCCAGCAGGCCCAACTTCTCACGGAGAGTTAGACTGTGTTTTCTGGCTCCTAACCAAGCGCTCACCTTTCTCTGACAGCAGTGTCTTCGCGTAGCTCCCTGCTGGATCCGCAGCCCCTCACACATGTGCAGAGTAAGGACCTCAAGGTGGGGATTTTTGAATAAGTGGAGAACATTGAGCCCCGTTACTTAGGGCTCCACTTCCAGCTTTGGGGCCCATCTCCTGGCACGACAAATACGACAGAACCCTCTTCTTCCAAAGACTCTGAGATTCGTGTTATTCCTCCAACAAAATGATGAATTTGGGGGGTGGGGATTTAGTTCAGTGGTTAAAGTGCTTACCTTGCAAGCACAAGGGCCCGAGTTCGATCCTCAGCACCAAAAAATAAATGAATTTTTTAAAAAATATTTATGCCAGACGTGGTGGTGTATGTCTTCGATCCCAGCACTCAGGAGGCTGAGGCAGGAGGATCGCTGCAAGTTCAAGGCCACCCTGGGGTACATAGTGAGACCCTGTCATGAAAAAAAAGAAATTAAACTAGTAGCCCCTCCCAATTTATACCCCAAAAGCCCACATGCCTTGCCCAGCCTGAGGTGGAGAATGGAGACCAGTGACGTCTACAGCTTCAGAAATGGATGCAGACCACAGACAGGATCTTAATTTAACTCCTCTGGGGGCTGGGAAATGGTTTTGTGGTCACAGAGCATGTGTTGGTGTAAGCAGGGTCCTAGGGCCTGGTTAAGTCCCCAGCACTGAAAAAACACACTTTCCTGGTACTGCATTGAAAACATAGGGGCTGGGGATTTAGCTCAGTGGTAGAGCATTTGGCTAGCAAGCACCAAAAAAAAAAAAAAAAAGAAGAAGAAGAAAAAGAAAGAAAGAAAGAAAAAAATGTAAAGCACACCTGTAATCCTAGCACTCGGGAGGCTCTGAGGCAGGAGGATCACCACAAGTTTGAGGCCTGCCTGAGCTGCATAGTGAGTTCAAAGCCAGCCTTGAACTTATAGCGAGAACTTGTCTCAAAAAAAAAAAAAAAAGAAACAGGCAAAATAAAATGTAATAATACATTTTCTCTAACTCAATATATCTAGAATATTAGGGGTTCAGCATGTTAAAAAAAATATTTTGTTTTGTTTTGTTGGTAGTGGTGGTGGGGATTGAACCCAGGGCCTTGAGCACCTTAGACAAGTGTTTGACCACTGAGCTACACTCCCAGTCCAAAATAAAAGTTGTTGATTTTGAAAGCCTTTGCAATTCAAATTAAATATTATACCCATAGCACATCTCATTTTGAGTTATTGGGGGGCGGGATTGTTTTGTTTTCAAGGTATTAGAGATCAAGTCCTAGTCATCCACATCGAGCTGTAGCTCCATCCTCAGCCCTTTTTCAAATTTGAGACAGAGTCTTGCCAAATCACTAAATTCCCCAGGCCGGGCTTGATCTTGTGGTCCTCCTGCCTCAGCCTCCCAGAGTGCTAGGATCACAGGCATGTGCCACCACAACCGGCAGCGCACCTCTTTGGGGACCAGCCTCATTTCAAGTGCTCAGGAGCTCCACATGGCAAATGGCTCCTGCAGTGGCCTAAGCAGCCCTGCGATCTCTGGAGGGGAAGGGTGGGGGCTGCAGGAAGAGCTAGGTGCCCTCCTCTGTCTTGGTCTGGACCCCTCCCCAGCCCACTCCAGGCCCCCAGGACACCCCTGGGAACCAGCTGTGCAGGGAGAGTGGGGTCCACTCCCTCTCTACCGTCCAGGAGCCACACGCCCGGCCCCAGAGGCCAGGCACGGAGGAGGAGGCCGCAGCCCTGGCCTGCTGCAATTTCTGTCCCCTCCTCTTTCCAGGAAAAAAAAATTCCAGAACCTTTTTGGAGTTCCTCCCTCTTACAAGTCAGCACAACTGCCCAGGGGAAGGGCCAGGGGAAGTCATTTGGACTCCAGGCCCCTTCTCCTACCGCCCTGTCCCCAAAGAACCTGCAG
Source organism: Hystrix cristata (assembly GCA_004026905.1). Taxonomy (NCBI): domain Eukaryota; kingdom Metazoa; phylum Chordata; class Mammalia; order Rodentia; family Hystricidae; genus Hystrix; species Hystrix cristata. The sequence goes on from PVJO010009169.1 coordinate 69,736, forward strand.
CTGCTGCATGGTCGGACTCTATTTTTATCACCCTCTCCACAACACCACAAGCTCGTTTCTGCCTCTTCCTCCAGCCCCGGGCTCTGCTGTGGTTTTTGATGGTTTCCCCTTCAGGTAATCGCTCTGGTAGCATAGGACACAAAATAGCAGATTAGACAGCAGACTTTTCTTTATTTTCTATTTTGAGACCGGGTCTATCTAAGTTACTAAATTGCCCAGGCTGGGCTCAAATTTGAGATCCACCTGCCTCTGCCTCCCAAGGAGCCAGGATTACAGGCATGCACCACCTTACCCGGCTCATTTGGATTCCTGATTGTTGGTCTCCTCCCCGGGACCCCCGACAATACTGCAGTCCCCACAGTGCAGGACTGGGCAGGTCACTGCTGCGTCTCCTGGTTGTGCCAGGGTGTCAGCACCTCGTAGGCACCCAGCAGCTCACGCCCCAGTCCATGGATCTCTGAACCACAGGTGTCTAGGGACATGTGACCCCCACACACCCGGAGCTCTGCCTCCGAGCGAGAGCAAGAGGGTAAGTAGCACGGTTTCCTCGAGAGAGCCAGGAGAGGCCCGAAACCTCAACCCTTCATTCTGTCTCACACCATCGTTCACCATAACAAAAGACCCAAACGCAGATGCTCATGGGGCAGCCATCGTGACACATCTACGCCAGGAGGACAGTGTGCAAACTTAGGCAGATGAGGGAGCTTTTCCTGACCCAATAGAGGCGACTCCCTGGAGATATTTTTGCTTCGTTTTGTTTTTGAGACGGAGTCTCGGGCTGGCTCAGTGATCCTTCTGCTGCAACTTCCCAAGCGCTGGGATTATAGGGGTGCGCCACCACGCCCGCTTTCCTGGACACAGAAAGCACAATTAGCAAGGAACAGAGCAGGTTAAAATATGCTATCAGTGGTTTTAAAAAGAAAGGATGTGTACATATTCGCTGTTGACACAAACAATATTTCTGCCTGGGTACAACAGCGAAAACCAACTTATGGTGACTTGAGGGAGGGAAGCTGGAGTGTGTGAGATTAGAAAAGATTATTTCTGTAATTGGGGTTTGGGGCTGGGGATTTAGCTCAGTGGTTAGAGTGCTCGCCTTGCAAGCACAAGGCCCTGAGTTCGATCCCCGGCA
>PVJO010009170.1:0-71084 GCA_004026905.1 Hystrix cristata
CATCTGGCCCTCCTTTCACCCACATCTTTCATTTGGTTCTTACAGAGCTTGTTTACCATGCATGGCGCCAACACAAAGTTACAAAGAACACCTCACACGTGGAGTGACATAAGAGTTCTGGAGAAATTTAATGGCTGAATGTGATGTTCCGCACTTGGATCTCAAAAGCCAGAGTTTAGGGGCAGCAGCAGAGCAACCCAGCTCCCAGGGCAGGGAGTGTGTAGGCTCAAATCTTCAAAAAGTAAGACATGACTCCACAGTAGTATGTGATTGTCAAAGGAGCTTTAAATCCCAGGCAATGTGAGTAATGCTAGTACCAAGTGTGTATTTATATAAAGACAAAGTTAAAGACAAAAATCTCATGCCAGTACATTAGCAGCAGACAGTATGGCAGTTGAGAAAGCAGATTTGAGAGCATTCTTATGTGGATGAAAATCCTTGCTTCTCCTTTTACCAACTATATGAACACTGACAAGTTTACAACTTCTCTGAATCTCAAATGCATTTCATTTATAAGTTAGGAACCAAGTAAATCCTTACTCTCTAGGCTGTAGTGAACGGTCAATAATAAACCCAAGCAAAGCCCTGAGCAGTGAGCCTGTTTCAGGAGAAGCACTCCCTAAAGGGAGCAGGTATGTGCAATTTATCATCTTACCAACAGCCACCAGGTACTGGGCACCAACCACATACCAGACCCATCAGGTAATCTGCATTATTTTATCTCATTACATTTCACCTGAATTTATAAATGAGGAAATGGGGGTCGAGAAAGTTCAGTAACTCGCATAAAAACAAGATAGTGCAATTCAACTCAAAACTTAAAGAGGCTCCAAAGTCAGAGTTCTGTCTATCTTGCTACACTGAAAGGCTCTAGAATTTTCCCTCCCTCACTGCTAAATTGTGGCCACTACAGGAAGGATGTAGACCAGGTTGTGGGCGTAGCTCAGTGCTAGAGTGTTTGCCTAGTACACGCAAAGCCTTGGGTTCAATTCCTAACATAAGAGAAAGAAGGAACCAAAGGAGGGAAGGAGAAAAGGAGTAGTACCTCCTCAGTGGGGAGCAGGGAGGATGGAAGTCCCTTGACCCAGTTGGGAGACATGCCTGGGGTACAGGAGGGTCCTGAAAGGCTGTTGCGGGGACACAGGCTCACTTCGTTCTTACTCAGTTCAGGGTAGAACGAAGGTCACTGAGTAAAATGCACTAGGCAACAGATTTCACTTTAAAATAGGAAAAATTTTCTCATAGATGCTACTTTACCAAGGGTAGAAATTCTCCCAAGGTATGGAGTTTCAGGTGAGCACAGACACTCAATCATCAGTCAGATAATCCCTCACCAGAGAGGTGACCTTCTTGGACACTGGACTGGAGACCCTCAGGCGTTCAACCAGTCTAGGAGTCTAATATCAGATGGTTAATTTTTGAAACGACATACCTCAATTAAAAAAAAGTCCTATTGAAAGAACAAGAGACAAAATGTGAAATCTCACATGTAATAAAATAAATTATGGACATTATCTGGATTATGCCGCCACAACAGGAAAGGGTAATTGACCTGAGTGGGGATAAAGGGAACCAACAAAAGCTCAGAGCAGTTCATGAGCCAAAGAACATAAATAAATACAGGGGTTCTGCCGGCTGTGCTCAACAGATCTTATGGTCCACTAGCAAGGACTATTGAGTCCCCCACTCCCACTGGTAACTTTCCACTGGACCCTTAACCTATTCACATAATGTTCTAACACATCTTCCTAGAGAGCAGTCAGCAAAGACCATCAGGTAAAACATAACACCGAAAGGAAGAATGAAAGTTGATACTGAGTAAAAACTGTGGCCACTGTCACAGCTGAAGGTCTAAAACACCCAAAAAGTGTCAAGGTCATGGCCAAAAGATTTCTTGTTATAAGCTGAATTATGCCCACCCCCCAAATCCATATGGCCGAAGTCTCAATTCCTAGTATCTCAGAATGTAGCTTCATTTGGAAATGGGGTCTTTAAAGCTGTAATTAAGTTAAAATGAGATGATCAGTGTGGGCCATACTCCAATATGACCAGTGAGTTTAAGAAGAGAACAGAACACAGACACACACACAGAGATGACCAGGCAAACACGGGGAGAAGATGGCATTCTACAAACCCAGCGAAAAAGCACAGAAGAAATCAACACTGCCAACCTCTTCACGTCAGGGTTTCAGTCTCCAGAACAGAGGATAAGTAAGTGCCTGTTTATGCCATCCACCCTGTGGCACTTCGAAGCCCCTAGAAGACTAACATGTTCTGAATTACAGCTCTTGCTCCTGATGGGCACAGAATCTTCCACTCACCATAAGCCTTTCTGAGGTGCACTGAAAACCATGCACATCTGGGGCTCCCCAAGATTCAGGTGTTATTCCAAAACTCCCATCATCCCATATCATCCAGTGCCTACCGGACCACTCCCAAAAGTTGTCTCCAAAACCACATCTCATATTAGTTACATTTTGTCCTGCCCTTTTTTTCTATGACAAACTAAAGAATTATGAAATATAATTTGAAAAGACAGGAAGCCAATAGATATGAATTACGTTTTCTCTGAGGCTAAAACTTGCATATCCCAGAGCAAAGGCTACAGTGTTTCCTAATGATGAGGCTGCAAGCTGTAAAGACAGTGGGAACCTGACCTACCCACCCATGGCTGAATCCATGGTGCCCGGAGCAGCATCTGGCAAGCAAGGAGAGTTCAGTAAATATTTGTGGAATTTAAGGATACCTGGCTTTTATTCCCCCAAATAAGCTGGAACAGCTCACAGCAACAGAGCAAGTAAAGATTGTAAATATGCCAGTCAGGAGGAACAAAATAATTACCATATTCGAACCACAAATTTCACTCTCAGCTTCCTCCTCACAGCCAGAGCAAAGATGCAAACCAATCTTTTGCCAATACTGGGGCGGATTGGAGAGGAAGATCTCTAAACATCTGTAAAATGGACACAGGGTAATAAAACGATGACCCTGGATGGATGTATACAACAATGCAATCATAAAGTTCATGCGGTCTTTTCAGTAGTACCCACTAACGAAAGTGGATGGCACAGATTCAGTATTAAACTACAACCCAGGGAGACCTATTCTATGAAAGCCTTTACATATAAAGGCCAAATAGTAACAAAGTAGCAATCACAATTTAACCTAAGAGACATTATGTGGACTGCTTGCCCTAAGGCAAGCCAGTCTTGCAAGTTTTACAATACACTGGTATTCCACAATCAGTTACAAGATGAATCACTTAATTTTATACAAATTGTGCTAAGCTCCATGTTGGCCCCTAAAAGCTCATATGTGTAATAACAAACTAATTACCCTGATTTTATCAGCATGTATTCAACACGTGCTGATAAAATCACACAGTATACCCCATAAATATGTTTATGTACAATTAGAAAAATTAAAGGCCTTTAAAAGAAACTTTTCTGAGTCAGGGTCTATGTTATCCAGACTGTTCCTCATATTTCTGAACTCAAGAGATTCTCCTGCCCCACTCTCCCAAACAGCCAGGGCTATTGGTGTGTGTCTTCTCACGCAGCTAAAAAGTAAAAGAACTAGGAAAAAATCCAATGCAATGCCTCAGGGACCCACTTAGACACCTCTGGCCCCTTAGAAAAAACCTCTAAGAAGTCAGGGCACTGTCTTCAGCAGTCTCAGCAGAAGTCCAGTGTACACAGTGGCTTGCCTAGACATCTTTGGGTACGGCGTTATATAATAAGGGGAAACCTAGTGAGATTCTTAGGATCCACACATTTTAAAAAGAATTATACTGGTGGAATCTCATCGGTTTGGAGTGAAAGGCAGAGAGACAGAAAGAATGAAATTCTGTCAGTAAGAAGCAGACAGAGATGCCTGCTCAGGTGGTAATGGGTTAACTTTCATTGAAAAGGATGAACGATAGAATAAATACTAGTTTAAAATGATAAAATGTGAGGTTGTTACACAGCCTTAGATAACACATTAATAATAAACATTTTCGGGGGCTGGGGATTTAGCTCAGTGATTAGAGTGCTTGCCTGCAAGCACAAGGGCCTGAGTTCGATCCCCGGCACCACAAAAAAAAATAATAATAATAATAATAATAAACATTTTCACAAAACATACATTGAAGATCCATGATTATCCTCTAAGTGCCTTAAATTCAAAAATGCTTTTCAAAGTTGAAAAAAGTCAAGTAAGCCAACTCACAGCCCCGGTTATACTTAAACTGTATCAGGCATGTGACCATCTATCCTGTGCAATACAGTGAGGCAGCAGCAACAAAAAAAAAGGTAAAACCAGGGACTCCAGAGTACTTCTCTGACATTTTTAGAAGGTAAAAGTATGTTTCCCTAAATAAGTAATACATGCAAATCATTTAGAAATACATCCCAGAAGTTGTATCATAAAAACATTCCTCACCCTGAATCCCCTCCTGCTAGTCTTCCCCACCCCACACACACACAGAGAGGGAGACAGAGACAAAGAGAAGGAGAACACCATTGTTCCACTGTTGGTTTCCTAGGAATTCTTCCAAGTTTTTCTTGCACAGATAAGCAGATAGGAAAACCTCTTCTCTTCTCCCTTCTGAAACGCCAGGAGTGTACTTCATACGTTGCTCTACATCTCAGGAAGCTGTACATTAGCTGATGAGCTGCCCATTCAATGAGCTATATCCTGACAAAGGTCTAGGTGATGGATAGTCTGTAGAGCCCACTGAAGTTCAAGCCAAATGTATTAAGGAGTTTCAAGTCAATATACATATGAAATTGAGCAACTCAAACTTCAACATCTATAAGCAAAATCTGCTGAAATCAAGGATTACATCCTCTTGTTTCTAATGGTTATAAAACGAGGTAAAACCCAAAATAGTAATTAGCAGGGATCCCAACCATCCATTGGCCAAGCAACCAGCTGTAAAATCTGTTTAGAATTGTACAACCTGAACTAACACAAATGATTAACAAATTCACTTGCCTCCCTCCAACCCCTAGGGTCAGGTGCCCCAAAACTCTTTAGAGAATCTGTGGTTAATTAGTGTAAAATAAATTATTCCCCTTTCAACAGGGAAAAAAAGACTGACTGAAAAGATTAAGCTTGGAAGAAAACTAGACACCGATTTATTTTAAAAACAGCACTTTAAACAGACTATCTATCAGTGACACTTTATATATCTTGTCACCAATGAGCCCTATATTTCCTTCACCAAATTTCCCTATTTCACACTACTGTGCTTGTAAAAGTCAAGGTTCAAAGCTGCAATGTCATCACAGATTCCCACGGTCCAAACCCAAGCTGCTTTCCCTCTGTAGGGCCTCCGATGATTTGGTGTTTGCCATCATCTTACATGTTCATCTTCCTCATTTCAGCCTCTTCACTCCTGAGTTCATACTACAGAACAGTGAAAAATAATTTTCTTGAAGTGTGCTTTCACAACTTTGCTCTCAGTTAATTCCCCTGGAATGGCTCCCCCCAAAACTAGAGGACCAAGTCCATACTACCACCTGACACACAGCTCTCACACTGCCCCACTGCACACCACCCGCCATGGCCTGTGGCCCTGCAACTTTTCCCTGCAAAGAAAATATCTGACCACATAGAGATACCAGGGATGTATGTGCACAGAAAGAGAATGACACGAGGGCTGGGAATGTAGAGCACCTGCCATGCAGCAGGTTTGAGGCCCTGGTTTCTATCTCCAGAACCAAAAGACAAAAAAAAAAAAAAAAAAAAAATGGCCACTTAAGGACACACTGAGAAGACAGCTATCTGCAAACCTAGGAGAGGGAACTCCAAAGACACCAGCTCTACTGACACCTTGCTTTTGACTACCGTTCTCCAGATATGTGAGACAATAAATTTCTGTGGTTTAAGCCACCAAATGGGTGGTATTTCGTGTGGTAGCCCCAAGAAACTAATATAACCACCACTACCCTTCCTCTACAATGCTAAAGCTCACCTAATTTTTAACAGCTTTATTGAGATATAACTCATACATTTAAAGTGTACAATTCAATAATTTCTTGGTATATTAATAGTTTTGTAACCATCCTAACAATCTTATTTTAGAGCATTTTATTGCCTGAAAAAAAATTGTATCCATCATCAGTTTCTTTTCCTTTCCCCTCTTCTCCAACCCTAAGCAACTACTAATCTCTCCCTATGGATTTGCCTACTACAGACATTTTATATAACTGGTATCATACCATTTAAATAATCACACCAATCACTGGTCTTTTCCACCTGGTTTTTCTTTCACTATAGCATTTGTAAGATCCATCCACATTATAAGAAGTATCACTGTTTCATCCTTTTTATGGCCAAATAATATTGCATTGTTGTTTATCCATTCAACAGCTGAAGGACATCTGAGTTGTTTCCACCTAAGTGGAAAGTCCTACCTTCCATCTTAAAGCGTAAGTATTAGAGGCAAACTCTGTTCACTCTCAAAATTCTTTAAGATAACATGTAAATCATTACAATCAGTATCTAGTGCTAAATGATTATACACTAAGCATTTGGTATGATCTTAATTACTATGAACCACTGCAGCACTTCTAGACATACCACTAACTGGACCCTTATTTATGATCATTGTCTTTTATGTTCATTCAGTCAGTCAATGTACTGTAAACTATTACTGAGTCTCTACTATAGTAAAGTACCATGGATCTACATATGCAGTTAACAAAACACCTTCTTTACCCTTTTAAGTCTTTAAAGATCTCTACTTAGAATTCAAGTTCCTAATAAATATATACATGCTTTTTGGCTCAAGAGAAACTGATAGCAAGGGACATTTAAAAGCTGTTGAAAAAAGTGCTTCCCTCAGCCCTATTAGTATTATGAGACTATTAGAAGCAGCCCTTTTCAAGAATATTGGACAAGTAATTAACTTCACATCCACAAAATGGAATATTTTGTAATCACTTATGTTTACTAAAGCACCTTTTAAAAGGAAATGCTAATTTTATCAGTTAAAAAGGTAGTGCAAAGAATGCATAAATAGTAGCATCCCAATGTGTCAAATGATATCCATTTGAAAACAACTAGAATAAAAAAAATTGCAAGTTGCATATTTAATCGTAGGTTATAATCACTTTCTGTACCTCTGCTTTTTAAAATGAAAGGAAAGTTTTTATTTCACTCTAAAATAAAATAAACAGCCCTGTCAAATATAATGAGAGCTTATTCATTTAGGTAGTTACAACCAACTATAAGCAAGGGGGATTTTGAGGGAAACAGGCAATCTGAATTCTACGCAAAACACATTTGCTATGGAGAAATCGCTTGACAATACCAGAGAATTCAGCACAGAGTCAGCCAACTCTTAATTTTTTCCATAATAATTAAGCTAAGTGCTGTGACGCAGAGACAGAACTCAACTGCACCACACGGCCTCAGGAATCAGAGTAGGAAAACCACCATCAGAGGTCGTGGCTCAGCAGCAGGACATTGAACGATGTGAGCTTGTGTGTTTCGTTCTGTTTTGACTGAATTAATCCCAGCATCCAGATTTTCCACGTGTTCAAACATCCTTTTGTGCAAATAACAATAAATCCCCTATTTATAAAATGTGTTATGTTTCAAAATTTCATTTGCTAGCAAGTTGCATGAAACTTGGAATGCATTTTCCCAAGCACACTTGCACAGCCAGTCCACTTACAAGGTGGCTGAAATAGCTGAAGTTTTTCTTTTATTGAAAGGTGCAGAGTACAGTACTATGATGATAGTAATTATCACATATGTTATGGTTTGTGTCTAGATGTCCCCCCAAAGCCTCATGTGGTGAGAGATAGCTGGATCTAGAGTGTGGGCTGCCCTGGGGGCAGGTAGCCTAGATAATAGATAGAGGAAGAATGCTTAACTAGCTGCTTGTTTGCATTGCTGATTTGCATACATTCCTGGCATTTTCCTCACTTTACTTTGCAGCTGGCTGGCCGCCGGTCTGCACGCTGCCCCGCTGCCTCGGACCCAGCGGACTATAGACTGAAACCTCTGCAGACTGTGAGCTAATAAACCTTTCTTCCCCTAACTTTGGGTGTCGGGTATTCTGTCCCAACAACGAGAGAAAAGTAACTAAAACAACATGGTAGCTTTAAAGCCCCCCTGCAATGTATGTCTGGGGTTCTGATGGGGACTCTCCCAACTCTATTTCTCTAGCCCCCAAGGAAGGCTTGTTCACAGCTTGAGAGGAGGCTCTACACAACTGCTGTCCTTGTTCTCTCTCAGGGTTTGAGGGGCGTTCACAGGAGAAAACGGTGGTCCTGGGGCTCCCATAGCAGGGCCAGCCAACCACTAGCTTCTCCTTCTGCCACATCTCAAGTTCTCTCCTCTACTACCGTACCGGTCAACTCCAACACTGATTTCATTTGTTAGTTTTCTTCCTTACTTGCTCATATTTGGTGTTTAAAACAAAACCCCAAATTCCCATCTAAAGCAGTCAGATGTGGCTATAGATAGCAACATGTGGAGTATACTCCTTCTAAGATGCGGGCACAGAGATGAAGAACTTTTTCCTACTCTCTATAGTGACAGGTTCCCCTCCCCCATAAAAAATTTGCTTCCACAAGTTATCCAGGACACGGTTCAAGCTAATGAATAGAGCTTCTCACCTTTCCAGACCAAAAATTGTCTTTAGAGGACTAAGAATATCTAAAAGAAATAATCACACTTTACCATCTATTCCAAATCCACAAGCTTCCAGTGTGTCAAACACTGTGAGAATCAAAAACCTCAAAGGTTATGATGTCAAACCCAAAGCTTTTACCAGAACTTTCAAATCTGAGTGAGACACTGCTCCTCTGAAGCAACTGTGCACACATCAGAGCCGGGTGCCTGGAATCCTGCCGAGGGGAAGTCCCCACCTGAGGGCCTCCTGCCTAAGCACGGGCCATGCCCTCATCCTTCCCCAGGGATCACCCTCATGGTCCTCCCTTCTTCCTCTCCATCCATACACTCTGCAGTATTTCTTGCTCCCACCTTTCTGTTTATAAAGAACACAAACAAACTTCATGACCCCACCCACTACAAAACTCCTCCTCCAATTCCTCACACACACTCTCCTGTCAACCCCCCACAAGTACCCCCAACTCCCAGACCCCCATCCCATGTGGCCCTCGGCAGCCTCCTCATGGACCTCAGGCAAGGAAGTGGCCAAGGATAAGCACCCAGAGGCAGAGAGTTGGCATCCCACTGAGGTGTCCACTTCCTAGCTGTGACTTGGGCAATACATGAACTTCTCAGAGCCTCAGTTCCTCATCTATAGAATGGGATAACAGTAGTACCTGCCTTCTTGTGTTGTGAAAATTAAAAGTGAGGATTTTTTTAAATCCTGAAGACAGGGTCTCAAACACTCTATGAATATTTGTTAAACAAAATAAATGTGGAAGAGTATGCACACTGCCATCTATTACCATGCGTTTCAGGACTGCCACTTTTGGTTACAGAAGCCTTTCCTCCTGAAAGCTCAATGTCAGAACCAAAGAAGGCAAAAGATGACATGTAGGATCATTCTTTTATTGTAGTATATACGGGTCTAGTTTTAACCTTCGGCATGTAGAGAGCCAGTTTTTCCAGCACCATTTGTTAAACAGACTGTCTTTCTTCCAGTGAGGTTGTTTAGCCCCTTTGTCAAAGACAAGGTGGCTGAGAGTGTTTGGACCTGTTTCTTCATCTTCTAATCTGTTCCATTGGTCCTGGGGTCTGTTTTTGTGCCAGTACCAGGCTGTTTTTATTATAGTAGCTTTGTAATATAGTTTTAGGTCAGAGATTGTGATGGCCCCTGCTTTGCTTTTGTTGCCCAGAATTGTTTTTGCTATTCTAGGTTTCTTTCAGTTCCAAATGAATTTTAGGATTGTCTTCTCTAATTCTTTGAGATATGCTATTGGTAATTTAATTGGGATTGCATTAAATCTGTATAGCAGTTTTGGGAGTATGGCCATTTTCACTATATTGGTTCTTCCTACCCAGGAGCAAGGGATATCTTTCCATTTTCTGATATCTTCTTCAAGCTCCTTTTTCACAGTACTGTAGTTTTCATTGTATAGATCTTTTACTTCTTTTATTACATTGATTCCTAGGTACTTCATTTTTTTGGATGCTATTGTGAAAGGTGTTGTTTCCCTAATTTCTCTCTCGGTGAGTCTGTTGTTTGTGTCCTGGAATGTTATTAATTTCTGAATGTTGACTTTGTATCCAGCTACACTGCTGAATTTGGTTGTTAAATGTAGAAGAGTTTTAATAACTTCTGGTGGAGTTTTGGGGTCTTCTATATGGAGTATCATGTCATCTGCAAATAATGATAATTTAACTTCTTCTTTTCCTGTCCTTATTCCTTTTATTTCTTTCTCTTGTCTAATTGCTCTGGCTAATGTTTCCAGAACTATATTGAGTAAGAGCGGTGAGAGCGGACATCCTTGTCTTGCTCTGGATTTTACAGTGAAAACTTTTAGTTTTTGACCATTTAGTATGATGTTGGCTGTTGGTTTGTCATAGCTAGTTTTTATCAGATTGAGATAAAGACCATCTATTCAAATTTTCTGCAGGGCTTTTATCATGAATGGGTGTTGGACCTTGTCAAATGCCTTTTCTCTATCTACTGAGATGATCATATGGTTTTGTCTTTGGCTCTGTTAATATGGTGTTATCACATTTATTGATTTGGGTATGTTGAACCATCCCCGCATCTCTGGAATGAATCCTACTTGGTCATAGTGTATAATCTTCTGGATAATTTGTTGCATTTTGTTTGCCAGTATCTTACTGAGGATTTTTGCATCTATGTTCATTAATGAGACTGGCCTGTAGTTCTCTTTTTTCATTGGATACTTCTCTAGCTTTGGTATCAGGGTAATGCTTCCTTCCAGGAATGAATTTGGGAGTATTGCTTCTCTTTCAATTTAGTTAAAGAGTTTGAGAAATAGTGGCATTAAATCATCTCTAAATTTCTTGTAGAATTCAGCACTGATTCCACCAGGACCTGGGCTTTTCTTTGTTGGTAGGTTCTTTAATTTCTTCTTCAATTTCAGTGGCTGATATTGGGTTACTTAGAGTTTTTATATCTTCTTGATCCAGTTTTGGTAATTCATATATATCTAGAAATTTGTCTGTTTCTTCTGTATTTTCCATCTTATTAGAATATAGGTTCTCAAAGTAGGTATTGATGATCTTCTGAATTTCTGCAGGATCTGTTGTGATTTCACCCTTTTCATTCCTAATTGTATGAGTTTGAGTCTTTTTTTTTTAATGAGGTTGGCTAAGGGTTTGTCAATTTTACTTAATTTTTCAAAGAACCAACTCTTTGATTCATTGATTCTTTGTATAGTTTTCTTAGTTTCAATTGCATTAATTTCAGCTCTGATCTTTATAATCTCCCTTGTATGAGTTTTGGGTTTGACTTGTCTTCTTTTTCTAAAAGCTTGAAGTTCAACATTAGGTTGTTTATTTGAGCTCGTTCTGTTTTTCTGATATGGGAGTTCAATGCTATAAATTTCCCTCATAGAACTGCTTTAATTGTGCCCCATAAATTTTGGTAGGTTGTATCGGCATTATAGTTCAACTGTAGAAACATCTAATTTCTTCTTTAATTTTCATCTGTGACCAACTAATTGTTCAGGAGGGCGCTATTTAATTTCCATGTGTTTATGGAGTTTTTGGGGTTCTTTTTGCTGTTTATTTCCAGTTTCAATGCACTATGGTCTGATAGTATGCATGGGATAATTTCGATTCCTTTGTGTTTACTTAAGCATGTTCTATGAGCTAGTATGTGGTCTATTTTGGAGAAAGTCGCATGTGCAGCTGAGAAGAATGTGTATTCCGATGTTGTGGGGTGGAATACTCTGTATACGTCTATGTTGTGGTTTGTGTCTAGATGTCCCCCCAAAGCCTCACGTGGTAAGAGATAGCTGGATCTAGAGTGTGTGATTACTAAATTAATCCATTGATCGGTTTGGCATGGTTCTGCTGGGATCAAGGATGTGAGACTGAGATTGGGGGTGGGAGTGCGGGCCGCCCTGGAGACAGGTAGCCTAGATAGAAGATACAGGAAGAGGCTAATTAGCTGCCTGTTTGCATTGCTTATTTGCATACATTCCTTGCATTTCCTCACTTTACTTTGTGGCTAGTCGGCTGCCGGTCTGCCACGCCGGCCCGCCCTGCCTCTGCCTTGCCGCCCTGCCTCGGACCCAGCGGACTATAGACTGAAACCTCTGCAGACTGTGAGCTAATAAACCTTTCTTCCCCTAACTTTGGTTGTCGAGTATTCTGTCCCAACAACGAGAGAAAAGTAACTAAAACAGTCTACTAGGTCCATTTGTTCAAGAGTTTGGTTTAGTTCTGATATTTCCCTGTTGACTTTTTGTCTAGTTGACCTGTCTATTTGTGACAGTGGGGTATTGAAGTCCCCCATTACAATCATATTGGTGCTTATCTGGTTTTTCATGTTCATCAAATATTTCTTGTATGTGGTTAGGTACTCTGGCATTTAGTGCATATATATTTATGATTGTCATCTCTTCTTCTTGGATTGTTCCCTGTACAATCCAAGGATGTAGGGATCTTTTTTATCTTTCTTAATGAGTCTTGGCTTGAATTCCACTCTGCAAATAGAATGGCTACCCCTGCTTTTTTTGGGGTTCCTGTTGCATGAAGTATTGTTTTCATTCCTCTGACTTTCAGTCTATGAATTTCTTTTTGCATTCAGTGTGTTTCTTGTATGCAGCATATTGCTGGGTCTTGCTTCTTGACCCATTCTGTCAGTCTGCTTCTTTTGATTGGTGAGTTGAGACCATACATTCATGGTTATAACTGACATATGTTGACTTATTCTTGTCATATTATTTACCTGTTGTTCACTTCCTAGTTTTCCCTTCTGTTTAATTACTTGCCTTGCCTGAAAGAGTCATTCTGCTGCAATTCCTGGAGTTGTAGTCCTCATTTTCTTTTTCCAGAATGTCCTTCAGAATATTTTGGAGTGCTGGTTTGGTGGTCATGAATCTCTTCAGGTGTTCTTTGTCACGGAAGTATCTTACTTCTCCATCAATTTTGAAAGACAGTTTTGCAGGGTACATCAATCTGGGCTGAAAGATGTTGTCTTTTAGGGCTTGAAATACTTGACTCCAAGCTCTCCTTCCTTGAGGGTTTGTGTTGAGAGAAGTCTGCTGTTATTCTGATGGGCTTTCCTTTATAGGTTATTTGTTTCTTTTCTCTAACAGTTTTCGATATTCTGTTCTTGCGTTGAATTTCTGGAATCTTGACTATTACATGCCTTGGGGTAGACTTTTGTTGATCATGGCTAATTGGAGTTCTGTATGCCTCACTTATCTGTATGCCCAGTTCTTTTTCCACACTTGGGAAGTTTTCTGACATTATTTCTGTGAACAGGCTTTTTATGTGATTTGTGCTATCTCCTGCTCTTTCATTGACTCCGATCAATCTTATGTTATTTTTCTTTGTGTCATATAGCAACTGTCGTATTTATTTTTCATGGTCCCTTACCATTTTGAAGAACTTTCTTTTCTCAATCATTAATCACAATCTCATCTTCTATATCTGAGATTCTCTCTTCACATTGTTTCATTCTACTGCCAATACTTTCAGTGGAATTTTTAATCTCTTGAACATATGTTTGAATCTGTTTCATGGATTCCATTTCTTTCCTGTGTTGGGCATTTATGGTTTCCATCATTTTTCTAAGTTCTTCTATTTTTTTATCTGTATCTGCTCTAGAGTCACTAATCATTTCTTTCATTCTGGAAATGATTTCTATTTTGATGTTTTATAGAGCTTCATTCATCTGCTTTGTTACTTCTGCTGTTACTGCTAGAGTCTGGGTGGGAAGCTTTCAGACTGTTCCACTTCATTACCCCCTGGGTTTGCTTTTGGTGAGCTGCAGGTATGGGGTTGCACCTTATTTGTGTGTCTTCTCATTTTCTATTTTTCTTCTTTAGTTTAGTTCCTGGGTTAATGTTTATGAATTGCCTGTGACAGGTAGCTTTTTTGTTAGCTTTGAGAACCTTTTGGAAATTACTACTTCTTCAGAGTTGTCATACAGGTGTAGCTGGTTTTTGTGTTATGAGTCTGTTGCAAGATGTTGCCTCTTCAATTTATTGGGACTGAGAAATTGCTATATGGCCAGCCCCTAGTTCTTTGACCATGGCCTATAGTGTTATTTGTGACCCTCTGCCAATCTCAGTCTTGGCATGCACGGAGGAACTGAGTAGAACAATTCTGTCACCTTGGCTAAAGTAGTACAATCAGCAACAACAATACATCAGACACAATCTAGAAGATAACAAACTGTATGTAACTATTGATCTGCCACCTTAAACCTTATGAACTAGATTTGTGGTTATATAGCAATATCCAAAATAAACCAGAAACTTGTATGCAGTAAATATGCCCTCAATAAGGTGATTTTACTCTCAGGGGAGAAAATTCAGAAGAGATTAGGAGGAAAGAATAGAGCAATAGAAGAAGAGAAAGAGATGAGAAGCAAGGTTGGAAGCTGAGGGAAATTATGCAAACTTTGGGGAACTAGCAAAGAAAACAGAAGGGAAGGAGAGAAGGAAGAGGTAAAAACAAGGACAGAACAAAAAAATAACAGCAAAAAACTGGAAAGTCACTTTCCTGTAAAAACAAGGAAAAAGAAAAAGAAAAAGAAGAGCAGAGAGGGAAAAAAAAAAGTTCACTTTCAGGCGTGTCTCTGCTGTCACCGGTAGACAGAGTTAGACAGGCCCAGGTCCTTGTTGATTAATGGCAGGGTATGAGTGTTCACAGCTGGGTTCACTAGCAAGGCTTCATCAATTCCACTGAAGTTCAGCCTGATCACTGGCTGTGGGGTTCAAACCCAATTTGTTCGGCTGGAGACACAGTGTGTGTCTCCCACCGGCTTGGACTCAGGTCCCTGCCAGTTTGAACTTGGCTCCTTTCCCTCCTGCCAGTTTGAGTTTGAACTCTGCTCCACCTTGCCCTGCCTTGCCCCAGCACCAAAAGCCGCTAGCAGCTTTCGTGAGTCTGAGCTCAGCCCCTTTCCAAAATGGCAATTGGCCAATTGCCACCCTCTCCTGGGGGCTGTCTGAGATCAGATGACTCAGGTAACTCACCAGCCACTGCAGTCTTCAGTGTCCACTGCTCCACTCCGTTTGTGTGTCTTTCCATGGGAGTCTCTGGGGTCTCCAGTAATCACTTTGAGTCCTCAGCTCAAACTGTGTCACTCGTGCCGGGAGCTGGGGAGGTGAGCTGGGCTGTGAGGCAGGGCCACATGTAGGGCTGTGAGCTGGGGCCATGACCTGGGGCCACAAGCTGGTGCCATGAGCCGGGCCATGACCTGAGGCCGTGAGCCCAGAAGGTGAACCAGGGGTGTGACCTGGGCTGCAAACCAGGGCTATAAGGTGGGGCTATAAGGCGGGGCTATAAACCAGGGCTGTGAGCCGAAGCTCTGGGAGAAAGCGCAGTCTGTCCATTGCCTTCTTCTGGGCTGGTCTCTCCTTTTGCTTTCCCTGTAGACTTCAATTCTTGCTTCAGATCCCTGCTGAGTCCTGAAAACACACTTCCCTCCTTCCTCTCTTTCCTAAATTGCTATATTCCAGTGTCTGGACAACAAATCTTGAAGAGGCTCTTACTCTGCTTCCCTCCGCTCTGCCGTCTTCCCAGAAGTCTATTTTTCTTGGGTATATAATACTTTAAAAGTCATTAAGAGAAACCAATGAATAGAAGCAACACCTTGTTTTAGATGAACTTACTTGAAGTTTGACCTCGCTGACCTAACAAGACTTTGAAAATCAGCTTAATCGGTATTTGGCAGCAATCAGGTAGGTATTGACAAGATCATCTCTAACAGTTCCATCCAGCTCTTTAAAACCCATTTCATATGAATTTTTTTCTCTCTCTCAGGCAATTTCTTTGAAGGAAAAAAAAAAGCTCCTCATTATAAAAGGTATCCCATATATTATTGGATGTTCATCAGGTTTCCCGATTTCTAATCACTAGATAGATACTAGAAGCACTCCAACAAGTTTTATAGGTGAGGACTGGACATGAAGTAACCCAGAAGTGCAAGGAAAGGGCAAGGAAATCCCAAACCAAAACAGACTTGCTGCAAGAGCACCACAAACCAAGCAGTAGCTAATGACACACACACTCAGTGTTTAGGATTCACGTGTACAATGTCTATCGCATACTTTGAAATGTATCCAAAAAGAAGATAGATGGATGGAGTCGGGTGACAAATACAAGATACAGCAAGTACAGTAAAATGCTCAATAGTATTTGGCTTGGCCCGAAAACATACTCTGCAAGCATGTGAGCAATGCTTACTGTGCATTCTTTCAAGTTTTCTGTAGATCTCAATTTTTTATCTAATACTGTAGGGGAAAACTGGGACACCTCTGATGATCACCAGGATTTGCAAAGCACTGAAATAATGGAGTCACACCTCAAAAATGATTGAAAACAATCTGCTGGTCCCTTTCCTTCTACGGCCTTGCTACCTACGCATTATATCATAATATTCCATAAAATAAAACAATACATACCACTTTGCCAAATTTTGTTCTGTTTTGCTATTTTCATTAACAGTATGAAGACTGAGCAAGAATTCATCATAGGCTATCAAATATTTTTCATCCTTTACTGCACCCAATTTTTGAAAGTAAGGTGTGCTGTAATTGTGAATAAAGTTACACGTTTACTCTTCATGTAATATTAGCCACCAACTTTGCCTTCCAGCATTACAACTCAAATTACTAATACCCTAACAGCCTGGCTTGGCCCCAAAACACAATACTCTCAGCTTGTATATTTCTGGGCTTCTCAACTTATAAAAAAAATCCTGACCACAACAAATGGAAAAGTAACATTCCCACTGAACCCTGTTCAAGCAATCAAGGGAAGCACTCTTCAGTAAACTAGTTCACTATGTTTAACAAATACCACAATGATTTCTCCTGATGTCAGCAATGGTTAGTTTTCATAGTGCTTTGCGCCAACCTAAAGATTACTTTGTGCCACTAAAGCAGAGGAAAGTCAGTAACAAAATAACTGATCTCCAGCTACCACAGAAAAAAGCATTCTTGCTTCCTGGGTCTCATGCCTTCCACTTTTCACTCTCTAGTACAGGAAGTCCCTGCTGCTATGATGTTCTCTGGTCCTAAAATGCCACCATAAATTGGGCCAATGCAAAGCATTCTCCCTCCTAAGAAGATGCACAATTGAAGCATTTGTAGGGCTGGGAGTGTAGGTTAGCAGTAAAGCACATGCACTACCTGTGTGACGCCCTTAGTTCAATCCCAGAAGGAGGTGGGGGCACAGCATTTGAGATATCTGAAGGTTTATTATTATTTTGTCTTAACAATTAATGTCCATCTAACACCTCACCTATGGAGAAGCCTATCTCTGCCTCTCTGTCTTATCTGTCAGTCTGTCTCTCTCCCTTCTATACTTTTATAGTTTTCTACCATCCTCTTACTTTGAGCCAGTCATCCATTACCTATTGAAATGGTTACAGCCTATACCGTGCCCAGATGCCACAGCATCCTCTCTTCCATTTCCCTGCCAAGTGGGCTTTGACTCCCTATCTCAATATACTCGCAAGTTAGCCATCAAAGGCAAGAATTGCTTTTCTTCAAAACAAATGATCCTTGCTTACTTTTGAAACAACTACTCCACATCAGTGTCCCACATCTCTGTCAAGCAGATGCTTTTTGATATCCTCAAGATGCCCAAGATCACCTCTATGGCATTTTTCCTGTGTTACTTTTTTAAAAAGACTTCTTAAGCTGAGCATGGTGGTATGGGCAGTAGGACAGCTTCAATCCAGAGGTTCGAGGGCCAGATTGGGCAACAAAGTGAGAGTCCTCATCTCAAAACTATATTTTATACACATATACACATACATGTACAAATATGTGTATTGAGTTTGTGTGTGTGTGTGTGTTTCTTAACATTTTGGGAAGATGACGGCAAAATAACAGAGTATAAGGAGTAGTAAGAATAGGAGGTAAAAAATCAATATGTCCAACACTGATGAAACGCTCATATATTACGCTGGGTCCATTTATGATCCTATAGCTTATATTGCCCTCTTAGCCTCCCTCATCTTCTCAGGAATGCTGGAATACTACTAATGCCACCTTGATCAAGTGATAAGCAAACAGGCCCTGACAAGACAGTGACAGTGAAGTAGGAAAACCAGAGATAGATCTAAGAATTCTACACAAGGTATTAAATGCCTGAAGTTTGTACAAGCCAGATATTTCACCTTAACGCATTGTCTTACTAAAACTCTCAATGGCTAATGGATGTGTTCTTATCTATATATTATTTTTAAATAACAGTCTTATTGAGATTTCATTCATATACCATAAAGATCACCCTTTTAAAGTGTAAAATTCATTGACTTTTAATATATTCACACAGTTTGCTTTATCATCATTAGCTAATTCCAAAAGAAATCTCATACTCATTGTAATCCAGCCTCCAGCAAATACTAATATTCCTGTCTCCATGACTGCTCATTCTGGACATTTCAAATAGATGTGCAGCCTTTTGCATCTGGATCCTTTTACCTACCATAATGTTTTTAAGGTTCACCTATGTTATAATACTAACCTGAATTTGATTCTTTAACAGCTGAATAATGTTCTATTGTACAGATACACCACATCTTGTTTGATCAATTCCTGTTCTCACACCCGTTTAAAAAAAATAACTAAAAATGTAACAGTTTATTTCTGGACTCTGAATTTCATTCTACTCATCATAGTCTACAGCCATTCTTATAGTAACACCATAATAACTTGATAACTATGGCTTAAAAAAATTTAAAAACTAAGTGTAAGTCCTTCAACTTTCTTCTTTTTCAAGATTATTTTGGATATTCTGGGTCGCATACTGCAGTGGACTTATTGTGGTAAACTTGAGCCAGAATGCCCAGCTGGACTGAGTTGGTGTGGTTCTGGGCACAGAGGATCCACCTGAGGATTGTTGGTAATGCAACATAAAGGAGAACGGGAGCATTGGATAGTGGTGGGATGCTTCCCAGGAGATCTGCTGTGGCTGGTTCTTCTGAAGGAAACTCGGCTGTTCTAGTCAAAGAAGGGGCTCGGGGCCTTGCTGTCATTGAGGATGGTTGTTGTTGCTCTGGGGAGCTCTGGTCTTCATCTCTGCTGCAAGCATCATTCCCTGGTTCCAGTAAAGATTTCTTCAGCCATCATCTGCAGACATGGACCTACATGGGACAGTGCCGTGGGCTCCCAGCCCTTGATCGGATCTTCTGGGTCTCCAGGGTGTAGACAGACATTTGGCACTCTTCCTGAATTTGGCTTATGGATGAATATTGTAATTTTTAAATGTCCTGTTTTAAATCCGCTCTCTTACAAACCATTGACTCTGGAAAGGTAACTAATACACTTACATTTCCATGTGAATTTTAAAATCAGTTTATCAATTTCTGCAAGAGAAAACAAACTGGAATTTTATAGGTATTACACTGAATTTGTAAATCGATTTAGAGAAGGCTGTCATCTTAAGACATCAAACACTTGAATGTGGAGTGTTTCTGTTTATTCATATTTATTTCTTTCCTTCAACATTGTTTTGTCATTTGTGGACAAGTATTGCACTTCTTTGTTAAATTTTTTACACACAATTGGAGGTACTAGTGTTCCTGCAATGGTTTTATTTCGTTTCTGGACTTTTTTTTTTTCCATTGTTATTGTATCCTGTAACCTTCCTGAAGTCATGTGTCAGTTCAGTGTGTGTGAGTGTGTGTGTGTGTGTGTGTGTGTGTGCTTTCTGATTTACTATGTACAAGATCATGTCATCTGTGACTACAGACACTTTTATTTCTTTTCCAATCTCAATGCATCTCACATTTTCTTTGACTAATTTCCTAGTTAGAACCTCTAGAACAACGTTGAATAGAAATGGTGAAAATAGCAAACTTCTCTTTCCACTGACATTATGTAAAACCATCCAGTTTTTCACCATGAAATATGATTTTAACTATAGGTTCCCACTGATGGCCTTTATCAAATTGTGGATGTTTCCTGCCACTCCTAGTTGATGGTCTTCATCATGAAAAAATTATGAAGCCTGTAAAAAAAATTTTTTTCTGTATCTGCTTAGATGATCTTGTGGGTTTTGTCTTATATTAATTTGGTATATAGTATGTTACATTAAGTGTTTTATATGGTAAAACAAGTTTTCATTACCGGGATAAGTACCACTTTATCATGCTAGCCAGTTCTTTTTATATGCTGGTGGATTTGGTTTGCTGTTATTTCATACAGAATTCACGCAGGATATATTACAGGGATTTTTTGTGTGTGTTTGTTTTGGTTTGGTTTAGTTTCGGTTTTTTTGAGACAGGGTGTCTCACTATTTCAGGGAGGGCTTGAACTACATAGCCAAGGCTGGCCTGAACTCAAAGCAATCCTCTTGCCTCGGTCTGACTGCTAAGATTACAGGTGTGTGTCACCATGCCTGGTTGTTAGTTTCATATGAACCTGCCAGTTTTCTCGTAATATTTTTGTCTGGTTTTGGTATCTGGTTAATACTGTCTTCAAAGAATCAACTGAAAAACGCTATCTTGTTTTGTTGTTTTTTCACAAAGAATTTGTGATAATTAATTGGCAGAATTCACTCAATAACTTCATCCAGGAAGCTATCTAGCCTCAGCATTTTCGTTGTGGAAAAAATTCTAGTTATCAATTCAATGTCTTTAGTTGTAATTAATCTATATAGATTTTCAAATTCTTCTTTAGTCAGTTAGTTTGAATCTGTCTGTTTCATCTAATTTATCTAATTTATTGTCATATAACTGTTCATAGCATTCTTTCTTTCTGTCCCTTTACCTCTTTTGTCTTCTGGGGCTCCCATTGTGGGTATGATGGCACACGGGCCTCAAAGGTTCCATTTATTTTTCTATTCTTCTCGTTCCTCAGACTAGACTATCTCAACTGACCTGACTTGAGCTTCACCGATTCTTTCCTCTGCCAGTTCAATTTGCTCTTTAGCCCCTCTAGTGAATGCTTCATTTCTGTTACTGTACTTTTCAAATTCAGAATTTCTATTTGGTTCTTAAAAAAAAAAAAATGCTGCCCCTTCATTCATTCTCTATTTGGTGCACATCATTCCATCCTTTAATATTTTAGACATGGTTCCCCATAGTTCTTTGAACATATCATTCACAGCTGTTTAAAGTTTTGTACAATATGTCCAACATCTAAGCTTCCTCAAGGACAGTATCTATTAACTACCTTTTTTCTTGTGTTTGGGCTGTATTTTTGTTTCTTTAGATATCTCCTAATTTTCTGTCAAAAAAATTGAAATTTTAAATAATATAAAATGTCAATTCTGGAAATCAGATTCCTTCTCACCACCCCACCTCTGCAGTTTCTCTGGTTGCTGTTAGTGATTTTCCGGAATTGATTCTGTAAAGTCTGTACTTTTTGTTAAGTGCAGCCACTGAAGCCTCTGCTTAGTTTCAGGTTCACTAACAACTGGACAGAAATTTCCTTAAGTGCACTGAACTTATAAATCTTCTAGCCTTTAGTAGGATTTGAGTCTGTGAGTTGCGCATGCATGAGCGTACATGCTCCTCCAGATAGTTTATAACTCTACCTCAGGGTTCACATCCTGCTTGCACAAAGCGTCAAGATCTGCCACAGTTGATAACTTAGGGCCTTCTGAGGTCTTTACAGAGCATGCAAAGATCTAGAGTCCTAGGAATATGCTGGGGCTTTTCAGAGACTCTAATGGACATTTCCTTCCCCAATGTTTTTGGTCAGCCACTGATTGGCCTCAAATAGCAACATGGTCTCAGGCAATTGTGATTAAACAATTACTGCTGATTGTTTTCATGTTGGAAATGTTTGCATCCAGCGAGCTTAGTCAGATCAAATAAAGATAAGCCTTCAGAAAGCAGCTATTGAGCAAATTTGGCCAGGCAGGTCAAATAGTGACATTTCTTTGGAGTGGTTCAACGGACGCTCCAGTTATATTCTGCCCACCCAGTAGGTGCTAGGTTACCATAGCTACAAAGCTGTTGGATTCCAAGGCCACCATATAAGTAGAGAGGGGGAAACTGGACAAGGACAACTTAAAATACCATTCAACCACTCATGCTACTGAAATCCCAATGTTTTCCTTGCATAATCATTCCTCAGATTGCTACAAGTCTTTAATTTTCTTCATTCTTAAAAATTTGATGAAATCCTTACTGTCATATAAAATTGCAAAGTCCCTCTCTATATTGCTGTGAAAATGTTAGTGGTGTATGTACCATTATTTTAATCTCAGTATGACTGTCACCCAGTAACACCGCATTGTGCTACCTATGCATGTCTCGAAAGACTACTATTTCCTTAACAACAGTTAAAGCAGACCAAGAAAGATCTGGAAAATTCACAATCATTGCCCTCGCCCCAGCCAAACTCTCTTGGGAAATCCCTAGGACTGCTTCCCAAAACTGAGCTTAAAAAAAAAAAAAAAAAAAAAGATTAGAATTTGTAGTGCTTTAACAATGAATTTCCCAAGTTACTAAATTTATATTGACTTTAACATCTGAAAGTTGGTCCCTGGAGAGACAACCTCAATTCCAACAGGAAAACACTTACTTCAAAAGCCATGGAAATAAAGGTTTTTAACAACTGTACTCATCATATCATTAATACTTTCTGAGGAAGGGCATGAGGAGCTAGTCATAACTTCTGGTAAACAATTCTACAGCGTAACAAGGAGCCACAGGTAAGCACACCCCTTAAAAAGGAGAATTAAAGTGCTGTGGGCCTTACATCATCTTCTACTAACAGTGTACTCTGTCCATTTTCCAGCTCAAGTCTGGGCCACAGTCATCTACCTCCCGACATTTCTCAAGCTTCACCCACACCTCTCCTATAGAATAACTCTGAGTCAGCAGACAAGACCCAACACAAAACAATTATGAGAATTTGCTCACTTTTACTTGAAGTGGCCCCAAATCATATTCACTCTTTTCTCATCTAGCTCTCTTGTTTCGCAATAACAATTGTTTTCTCATCTGCTGAAACAAAAGCCATGACTGAGAACAGGGAGAGAAATGAATTCTGTAGCTTTGTTACAAAATGGCGCGATCCCATTTCACCTTCAGGATACTCTACCCCAGCCCCACCCCTGTGCCCAGTTCTCTATCCTGACATAGACTACATTACCCAGCTGCCACCACCAGCTGTCACCCAAGATCCTCCAATTCCCGGCCAGCTAAGATCCGCTGACTTCCCAGATGAGCTCTCCTCACCTCCCATCTGCAGGATGCTGTACAGCACTCCTCTCTCCAGCTCTCACTACTCAAGAGCCCCTCTAGGACACAAATTACACCTTAGAAACGACAATATATGCAGGCAGCTATGAAAGCACTAAAAGTGTGGCAAAGTCCCCACACAGCAACCCCTTTCACTTTCTGCCACAGACTTCAGACCCAAGCCTATGGGGACTAGAGGTGCGCCAGGTGTGCCCTCAAAGGCCCCCAGCGAGAAGTTCTAGGCATATCAGGTAATCCAGATGTGCCCTCGCAGGCTCCTGCAATGACACTCCACCCCAAAGACTGCTTTAATTAGAAAACACCAAATTTCACCATTCTCTGATGAGAAGAACAAAAAGGTATCAGAGAGCTGCATGGTGATACTTTATTTTCATTCTTCAAAGCCTGAAGTCACCATCCCACTAGATAGATATGCATATCCACAAATCTACATTCAAACACTTCCAAGCAGAACACATAAATCTGGACTTTTATCCAGAACCACTGCATTAGTTTTTTGGTTTTTTTTTTTTCTTGCTATAATGAAATACCTAAAATAGGCTAACTTTATAAAGAAGAGAGTTTTTGTTTTGGCCAATAGTCCAAACAGCATGGCGCAGACTATGGTGAAGGCCCCAGAACAAATGGTGGAAGTATATACAAGAGGAAGAGATGATGTCTCAAAAACAAGAAGCCAAAGCTGGGTGGGGCCGGGCTCAAACTTTTACAACAAGCCTCTCTCTAGAACCAACCAAAGTCTTTCCACAAGAAATACCTTAATCTCTTTCAAGAATACTTCCCCAACTGACCCAGAAATTCCTACTACGCCCCACTCTTAAACATTCTATCTCCAAAATCTCCACACTGAAGACCAGGCTCTGCACACAGAGTCTGGTTGAGGAACAAACCACATTCACACCATAGCATTTGTTTTAAACAGGGACTCCCAACTGCTGAACTAATCAAACCATAAACCAGCAACATAATTCTCCACAATAATTTGCTTGTGTGGAGCTACACTTCGTTTTGCTTCTCTTTTGTTCTATTGCTGTTCTTTTTTGGCCAAAACAGAGACATGTTTAATTTTAATTTAAGAGTTTAGGGCCTAAAATGTTTAAATTGATAAGAATATTTAAGAAGAAAACTTGAAGATGACAAATTCTGAATTAAAATGCGGGTGTGCACTTACAAACCTCACAAAGATATACCCAAACCCAAACAAGCTGCAGCATTCAGTGAGCAATCTCTCAGCCAGCTACTCCGTTTCTAATTACCCAGAAACCAATGGCAAAAGTAAAGCCCAGAACCACCAAATTTCCATAAAAATGGAGGCTTCAAACAAGTGTACCTAAAAATGTCATAGATAATATAAACACACAAGCAAATGAAGTGACACATGGAATAAGTAAGACAGTGTGTATACATTTCTGTGATATAAAAATCCACCAATAATTTCTATTTCACTTTTGTTACAGCAGAATAAGATGTGCCAAGTCTCTTTCCTGATACTACTAACTCTACAAGATACAAATACTAAACAGTGACTGATTCTTCATCATTTAATACCTTCCTGGACCTTCTTTCCTACAGTCAAGCACACTGAAGTCCCGATCCCATTACAGCCAGCACTCTGAGTGGTGGGCAAGTGTGCTGTCTCCAGGGATAAATTTAAGTCCTAGAAACAGTTTTAAAATCAACCACACCGACTGAGATGAGTGTTCAACCAAGGAAGACCATTTTAATGAGCTGTTATACTAAGGTAATAAGACTGAGATGGTTGGTGACCTGGCCAGAAAGGCAGTTCTGACAGACTGAGGAGTAGAAAGAAACGGAGTGATCTATGGTCGCTCCATTAAGAGTAAACATAGAAACCCTCTCCTCCAGAAGCCTCTTTGAATGGCAACGTTCATTTGGCTATGTCCAGAATATAAGTTAAAAAAAAAATAGATCATTCCTTATTTTATTGTTACCCCAGGCTAAGAATCTTAAAAATGAAAAACTTTTTTTTGTTGTTGTTGTTGTTTTGGCAGTATGGGGAACGGGACCCAGGTACTGCACATTGAGCTATATTCTCACCCTTTTTGTTTTGTATTTTGAGATAGGGTCTCAGAAAATTGCTGAATTGCCCAGGCTAGGCTAGAATCTGCAATCCTCCTGCCTCAGCTTCCCAGAATGCTGGGATTACATCATGCCTTTGTAAAGCTGAGAACACCAAAGCTACATAGGAAACTAGTTAGTACAACTAAAAGTGTGGTCACTGAGGCCCCAAGGACGCACTGACCAGCGCACAGTGACCGGGCTCTATCTGGTCAGGCACTACAGATCAAGGACTGATTTTTGTTTTCCTTGGCAGGAGGAGTGTTTACCTCTTGGGACATGCACAAGGTCACTTGAAGGTGACAATGGGAAAGGGGTTGCTAAGGAATGGGAGGACTGGCAAGCAAATAATTTGTTTTCACTTAGCAAAGGAATTTTAAGTACCAAATTACATTTAAAAGCAAGATCCGGGCTGGGGATTTAGCTCAGTGGTTAAAGTGCTTGCTACCAGGTGTGAGGCCCTGAGTTCAATCCCCAGCACCCCCCCCCAAAAAAAAATCAAGATCTAGGCAAACTCAAACAACAGACGCACAAACTGTCTTAGAGCTAACTGAAATTTCAACAGAGGTAAATTACTGGGACTGCAGGGCAATCACTCATAATCTGACACATCATAGCTGTGTAATGATCTATCTGCCATCCAGAGAAGCTTTACCAACCATCAGAATTCCCTGCCTGTTGGAGGTGAATTCCTTGAGAGCAAAGACCACATGTGGAATAGCAAGTTTCAGACAATGATGATCTCAATATATCAATTCAGATGTTTCTCAACTTACAAGTTACATCCAACTAAGCTCATTGTAGGTGGAAAATGTCATAATTCAAAAATACATTTACTACATCTAACCTACCAGACATCATAGTTTATTGGCCAAGCCTACCTCAAACATGCTCAGAAGACTTCCCTTTGCTTGCAGTTCGGCAAAATCATTTAACACGAAGTTTATTTTATAACACAGTGTCGATATCTCACACAATTTACTAAATACAGAAAGCAAAAAGACAATAATTGTATGGGCATGACTTTTACACTACCATGAAGTCAAAAAACATTGAGTCAAATCACGGTAGGGCAGGGGCCATCTGTACAAACATAACCACTGTATGTAACTCAGTACTCCCCATGACTTCTGGGCTCCAATCAGCCCTTGTACTCATGGCCAAGATAGCAGCACCGGTTCTGCTATGGCTCCAGCTAACTTAACTTCAGGTCAATGATGTCTTCATGCCCCAGCACAGAGTATAACAGAGCTGTGAACAAAAGGAATAAAGGAAAACAGTAAGCCACCACCACTCACCACATGACAGATGAGGAAAAGGAAAAACCTCCTAACAGCCAGGACTTTTTGAGCACAAATGATAATGTACTTTCAACAAAACATTATCACCTATCACATAAAAATCACATTATTAATATGGATTACATTTATTTGAGAGTTAAATTTCTAACAAATTTGTAAATTGGTTATGGTATCTTCAGTGATGATCTCTAAAAGGACCTACCTTATTCAAGCTTGAAAACATACTGTACTATATCATGTTGCTTCTAGTCTTCCTGCTGCAGGAAGGGAAACACAAGATTGCTCTTTCCAAGGAAAAGTAATATCAGAGCAAGACAGTCCTCAGTGGGAAATTCTGGAGTGGGAGGATAAAATATATATACACAATTAGTTCATCACAGAGAAATATTAACAGTGACGAACCATAGCATTTTTATAGCTATTCTTCAATAAGTTTAAGAAATGTCCCTTTAATTTATCCACCTTTCAATCTGTCAAAATTTCCCATCACTGCTTTCACACTATACACGTCAATCTAAAAAAGGAACTTGATGAAACTGCTTAGTTTAATGCTACAGCATAATCCAGCAGAGATGCTTACATGGCGCCAACAAACTGAGCAGTGTTAAGCTCTCCTTTTCATCTTTTCTTTAAAAAAAAAAAAAAAAACCCGTGTGTGTGTGTGTGTGTGTGTGTGTGTGTGCGCGCGCGCGCGCGTGCTGCTGAGGATCGAACCCAGGGTCTCGAGCATGCAAGACAGACACTCTGCCACTGAGCTGCACTTCCAGCCTTTCATTTCATTTTGTATTAATCTGTGCCACAACTGATGAACTCTGTATTGGTCTCTCCCACCATAAGGCTTGGGGCTTGTTTCTTTACCAAACTCCTTGACCCCACCGCTACCCCCACTCCCTTGTAAACATTTATCTTCTAGCGGACTGGCAAGTACAGCAAACAACCTTCCCCAAAGAGCCACTGCCTAGACTGTGGTGTTTCAGTACCTTTCAGGACAACAGCTCCTACAAGCACAGCAGGCAAACTTTCTGCTCATCTCCTGGTCCCAACAGCCCAAATGCTCCAGGCAAAAAAGACGAATGGGGACCAAGAGAAAGACGTCTGCTTTTTTTCACACAGGGAAATCACTCCCACAAAAGCATCTGTGTCAGTCCCAACCCCATTCAGACCACAATCGAAAAACTAAGTTAACAGAGACATATAATTCTGGAAATACCAACAATGAGGGGTTGCCAAGAAAGGCTGCTGCCTATACCCAAATTCTTCTGGGAACTGGATAATAACCATTAAGAGTAGGCAGCAGCTGAAAGGTCTACAGAGTCCTGTAGCCATTCTAGACTAAACTCAAAACAAACTGATTCTCAAAAGGGTTCCTCACCACCAGCAAATCAAACTAATTTTAATAACTCATCTCCCTCTAAATACAGGGGAGTCTTATATGATTTGTCAAGTTTCACTTTTCATCTCATCCCTGCCCAAAGAGATAATAGTCAATGTGAACGCCTGAACGCTTGCAAGGTTTCCCATCCACAGGGAAACAGTAGGACTGTAAGTTACAACTTTTACATTTTATCTAAATTGTAATAGTATTTTTAAAGGAAAAGATGGCAAAGGTTCCTGTATTTACATCATCTCAATGATGACAGTTCTTTGAACTAGCCGCAGTCGAGTCCTTCAAGATTAGAAAATTCGATCCAATGCAGAGCTTACTATAAATAGCCACCCTGCTTCCTGTAACCTATGGTCCAGAGACACCAAGACCAAAATGCACCTCTCAACCTGGCATGGGCCTTCCTTTGTATCACTATGAGCAATAGCTGCAGGGAGAAAGGAAGCAGGTTTGTGTCTGGGTTCTGCATTCTGACTTAGGAGGATCAGGTTCAAAGTCCACTTCCGGTGCTTACTAACTATCTAGCGTTGGCCAAGTGATCCGTCCCTATCTCAGTTTTCTGATCGGAAAAATAGTATGACCTCAATGATCGGTTTATGGATTAAGTAAGTAACCATGCAAATCTAATGATGTACCTAGACGGAGTTTCTTAATGTCAGCTCTTTCGGCATGTGGGGACAGACGTTGTGGGGCTGTCCAGTGACTGGTTAGAATTTCAGCAGCAGCCCTGGTCTCCACCTTCAAGATGTACTCACACCTCCAACACTGCCAAATGTTCTCTGGGGCAGAAGAGAGAAGGCAAGAGAGCCTCCAGTTTAAAGCCACTGTGGTTGGTATTTGGTAAGTGTAGGTGTCCTCCATCTTCCTAGCCGCATAATCTTCTGAAGCAATAAACCTGGAGGATTATTCTGGATGCCTCTTTTTTCTTCACCTAACGACATATAATGAGATCTTTCTCCAAAATACCTCCAGCCCTTAACCCCTTTTCCACTTCTACTCACATCACCACCAAATCTACCAGGACACCTCCATGACCTAGTAGGGCAACTCAAATCCATTCTCCCCAGACCTGCATGGTAAGCTTCACCTATTTATTTACCTATCTGGTTCTCCCACATGCTAAATCAGATTCTCTGCCACTGAGTCACATCCCAAATCCCCGCGGTGAGCTTTAGAAAGGTCCAGGTCTCAACAAGTTTCTAAAGGGCTCCAAGCAAGAAAGTCTCAGTTTCCTGTCAAGACTCACAAGACTGTTTGCATCCAGGCACTCTGACTTCAGTCTAGCCCTGCAGGTCTCTGCTGTGCCCTCTCTCTCCTCCTGGCCCAATCCCCGCACCCAAGAGCTCCCTGCCACCCACAGTACAAAGGTTCCACTCATGGTGCCAGGAGCCAGATTGTTTCATTCCACTCCTGGCCCTGCCACTTACTAGCTCTGTGATCCAGGGCAAGTCATTCTCTGTGCCTCAGCTTCTATATGTACAAAATGGACATAACAGTACCTACCTCAAAGTACTGTTGTGAAGATTTATGTTCATTTTTTCAAATTTTAATTGACAAAAATCATATTATGTATATTTTTGAAATATGTATACATTACAGAATGGTAAAATAAAGTCAATTAACACGTTTTACTTCACTTGTTTGTGGTAAGAATATTTAAAATCTACTCTCCAAAATTTTCAGGAATATAATACACTGTTACTAACTACGGGTGAGTTTGTTTCTGTAACACAATTACATCAGCACCTAGAACATGGCCATTCTGTGTCCAATTCTGTGGACAACTCGGAGGTAGACTAGCAAATCCCAAACTCAAAACACTTGTCATTCTGAGTAGGAGAGATTCAGTTTCCCAGCGTGTTGTGATGGCTTCCCCGAGGCTACAAGGACATCACCTTTCTCAACCAGGGAGCATGAATCCTAGAGGCAAAAAGGAAAAGTCAGTTCCAAGACTTTAAAAGTGAACCTACAGCTGGGTGTGGTGGTGCACTGCTGTTATCCCAGCACTCTAGGAGGCTGAAGCAGGAAGATTACAAGTTCAGGCCAACCTGGGACAACTTAACAACTCAGATCCTGTCTCAAAACAAAAGTATTGTTGAAAGGGATGGGAGTGCAGCTCATTGAGAATGCCCTAAGTTCTATCCCCAGCACTAAAAAACATGTGAACCTGTGCCCTTTTGTTGAACATAATTACCGCTCTTGGGGCTGGAGAGGTGGGAAGTTTTCCCACTTAGAATTTTGTGGAAAGGGCTGGGATGTAGCTCAGTGGTAGAACTGCCTGGCGTCTAGGTCCAATCCGCGGGACCACCACCAAAAAACTATACAGAAAAATAATAGTTAAGAATAAAATTCCAAATACAGTTAAGAGTATAGATTAGAAAATAGGAGACATAATCTGTATTGCAGAATAGATTAGAATTCAAAAAGATCTTTTAAAAGAATGGTTTTTTCTTGACCAACTGATCTCATGAGATGGTCTAATCTAAGATCTCTCTTTGGAATACACACTCAACAGGCCTGGATCAATAGGATACAGCTCTGGTCCTGAGGAAGTGGCTCATCTATTTGAGACAGGCACATAAACAAAGGATCATCTGCTGCAATGACCTCTGACAAGATTATTAAAGTAGTAAAAATCACCACCCCAGAAGGTGAGTTGAGCCTGGGCTATGAGGATGGGTGGAGAAAAGGGTACCCAGCTTTGAAGAGTGACCTCTGAGCTGAGTTTTAAATAAAAATAAAATACGCTAACAGTTGCAATTCTGGAACTCCAGCTGTCCTTGTTCCCTGACCAGTCCCAAGCCTGGCTCCTCTACTTTCTTTACAGGTATTTCTATACTTCCAAAGTTCCTTCAATCAATTCCCTTTCTGTTTAAACTGACCAGAATCAGTTGCTGTTGCTTGTAGTCAAGAAAGAACCCTACCATAGATCTTCCACCAAAGAGAAGAGGTTCTACAAATAAAAATGAATGGGGAATAGAAAATTACTGGTTAATGAGTAGGGTGTTCTGGTTTTACAACATGAACAGTTCTGTGGATGGATGTGGGTCCGGTGGCTTTGTAACAGTGTGAATATACTTAATGCCACTGAACTGTACACAAATATACTAAGATAGTAAATACTGTGTGTATTTTGCTGCAATTTAAAAATTGTTTTAAACTTCAAATTGCTGGGGAAAGGAAGAGTAGAGGCCACTGTGAGTCCCACAGTTACAGACTGGGAGAGATGGTCATTCTCAAAGTGCCAAAGCAAAAACACCAGCTTAACCTTCCCATGTTGTCCGCTGGACCTAAACCATGGGCCTCTTCATCCTGCACTACTTGAATGTTGCCTCCATGCAGAAGTGATGAAGATGAGCAGACAGATAGACCTGGCACTAAGACCCAGAAACCCCCAGAAAAACAGGTAAGATCACTGGCTGTAAGTACAGCCCCTGGAACGGGCTGGAAACAAACAAACCCTAAACCTCATGTTTCATGAGAACAGTTTTGTCAAAGAAACTCCCAGCTCATCTGGCTACTCAACTATTACTCTGGCTATTCAACCTGAGACAACCAATCACAAACTCAAACTCATGCCAAAACGGATCAAAGAAAGGGAACTTTGCCAGTGTCCAGTCCATCCAGGTACGACTGTAGAGGATGATGACCAAGAGAGAGAGGCATACTGGACACACTTCTGCAGAGCCAGAAGCCACAGACTGACAACCAAGGTCAGCAACTTCAGGCTCTTCTTGAGTTCTCTTATTTTCACCTACTCCAAACAGAAGGTTTGTTACAATTCTTTCTTTACTATTGTAGGTTGAACATTTTGAAGGACATAACTTATTCAGTCATTAGTCATCAGACCGAAAAAAAAAAAAAATTCCTTGCAGGTGTAAGTAACAGTGTATCACCCAGATATCTGGCAATATTGTACCTAGATGGCTATTTGGGTTGCCTCCCCAGGGAAAGGGAACATGTGCGACTTCATGAAGCCAAGGGCATTGTGAAGGTGAATCAATGTTCCTGCGGTAGATTACAGGATCATCTCAGCTGACCTCAGCCCAATTCAGGGGATAAAACAATCAAGGTCCTTCTACCCCGTCCTTGCCACAGCTGGTGAGCAGAGATAACCTCTGTAGGCCTTGGGACAAAAGGAGAGACTTCCTGGGAGACTGCAAGAATGAGATGTCCCTAATCTTAGGAGAAAGCCACAGGAAAGCATTCTCTTTCTTCTCCAAGTAGTAAAAAAAAAAAAAAAAAAGAGCCACTCTCCAGTGAATAAGGCCCCTGGAAAGAGTCAGATTATAGATAGTAACATGGAGGAAAAAAACTAACTTTGGTTCCTTGATGACATCACTGAGCTAACACACTCCTCACTACCTAGGACTCTAGGTGGACACTCCCAAACTGACTCAACATAGCTAAACGAGACAGATACTGTTAAGAGTTCTCATGACAGTCGTCAATAATCTGAATACATGAGCACCACAATACACAAATGGAAACTGGCAAGTCAGACCCCACCATTCTAAGACAGAGTCAACTGCCAATGGTACCTTGTGCAAGGTGGGGGCAGCACAGGAGTGTGAAGTGAATGCAAGGCATTCGCCAACCATTCAACACATACCACCTGTAAGATGCACCCTTACTTTTGAAAAGTTAAAAAGCTGATGCAGGGCTACAATTTACCTAATCGAAGAGAAGTCTTAGATTAGAAGTAACATATTATTTGTCAACTTCACCCCTACATTTGAGAGGGGACATAAGTCTACATTAACTCGACATCTAAAGGACAGTGGAAGTCAGCTGAAAGACAAAATAAAGAGCGTACAGACACTTAACTATTTGCTATGTACAGCTATTATTTTGATGTCTAAAACTAATCACTGGGTATGGTAAGGGCACCCGTAGATCCACAAGCCAAGGCAGGGAGGATCACTCTGGCCAGGAATTCAAGGCCAACCTGGGCCGCAAGATCCTGTCTCAAAAAATAAAAATAAAACTACTCAACATTGAAATAGAGTTCTAATAAGATCTCTAACTCAAAACCCTACGGAAATAAAACTATTGCAATAAAGAGAGACAGATCTGAATTTGATCACAGGCCACAATTTACCTAGAACACTCAAAATAATCTCACAGAACAAAAAACACTATTAAAATTAAATTACTTTTATGCAACTGTCATGTGCAGAGGGATGAAAATCTAAATACCAAGTATCCATGTTGAAGGAAACAGAATATATATAAACTGCAAGTGGAAAAAAAAAAAAAACCCACAATTTGCCAGTCACTTCTCTGAAGAATGCTCAGTCTTTTATCTACCCCTCCCCTTCCCACTCAGTGAGGATGCTCCTAACCTAGTAATGCAATGACCTTGGTGCCCCTGGCTACAGAGCACAAGGTGGGCCCTTGATAAACACGGGTTCAACTGACCAAACAGAACGTCAATATCTGTACCAAACAAATGCTCTAATTTTCACTTGAACCTTTAAGTACAAGCTTCGAGGGAGTTTCTTTCTAGTTGACTTTTGTTCAGTTATTATTTTAATCGTACAAACTTAGGGGTTACAAGGTGGGAATTCAATACATCTATATAACATATAATGATCAAATCAGGATAGTTAACATTTCCATTTTCTTAAATTTTTAAAAATTTTAATTAATGTATGTAATTGAAGGCAGGAGTGGTTGCGCACACCTGTAAGGCTGAGGCAGGAGGACTGAAAGTTCAGGCCAGCCTGGGCTACACAATGAAACCCTGTCTTTAAAAAAAAAAAAAAGGAAAGAAAGAAAAGAAAATAATAATTGTACATATCTACAAGGCACAGTGGTATTTTAATACATGTACACAATACATACTGATCAAATCAGGTTAAATGATGTTTCCATCTCATTATTTTGTGTTGTACACCTTCAGTTTGCTCTCTTCACTGGGAATTATACTCACCTCTCTGTTCTACCTTAGTGTTAAATTTACATTAAGAAAAAAGTTTATTGTAGAAATACAGAAAATACAAGCAAAGCAAGAAAGGACAACAAAAATTACCTGTGATCCCTTTGCTCAAAACTAACCACCATCGGGCTTAGGAATTTAGCTCAGTGGTAGAGCACTTGCCTAGTAAGCACAAGGCCCTGAGTTCAATCCCAGCCCCTCCCCCCCAAATAAATAACCACCATTAACACGCTAGGGTATTTTTTTCTACACGTAAACACCTATAACTACAATAGGATTTTGTGGCATCACTGTTTTGTAAGCCACTTTTTCTACATATTACTGACATCTCCATGTTAGTAAACATTCAGCATCTCCCCTCTTCACCCACCAATCCCATGGCTGCACTACACCCCACTTCTCACAGCAATGGAGGAAAAAGCTCTCTTTCTCAACTTAATGTGTCCTCTTTTGCTAGTAGTATTCACTAGAAACTAAAACAATGTCGCCAAAGACAAGCAAGGCCTACATGGTGCACACCAATTTCTCAAGGATCAACATAAACATATTCTAGAGTCCAAAATCAACATGGACAGTTCAGCTCCCTCTCCATTATAGCTCAATGCTAGAGACACATACTCTTACCTCTGTTGTTAAGAATTTCAAAACCAATTTAGTGAATATAATTGTGGTTGCATCCGATTATCACATGCAATGAATGACGCACAGAAGGAACTGGAGAAGGAAGCAAACTGATTCTGTTTTGCTTTTTCTTCAAACCTCAGATTGCTTCCCCCTCTCAAACCAAAATGGCAAGATAAAGTCGACATTATGATGACACCCAAAACCAACTCCCTAACTAGCAGATTGAAAAAAAAGCAGATGTGAAAAGAAGCCACAGGGCATGTGTAAGTATTTGAAATTTTCAATGCAATGAGGGACAAACAGGTTTTTCATTATTAAACTATTAACACCAACGTTAGGTGAATAGAGAGAGGCTGGATTCGATGGCTGCATGTTGAATGCACATGTTAAAAAAAAAAATCACACTGAACCTTACTTGTTTGCACATATTCGTCAAAAATAAAATATTTTTACAAAATAGAGTTAGTACTGAGTGTTTATGAAACAAAGCAATTCTCTGAATAGATTATGCTTGCTTTCGTTTTCATAAAAAAAGATCATAATGGCTTTCAGCACTTTAAAAAACTCTTATGCATGTAAATAAACTAATCCATACAACACAAACACCTCCGATTAAACAAGAAAAATTAATAGAAAGGATCTTCATCATTCTATTACTTCTCCAACATGTGTGCTCACTAGACTTTTCACATCAGTGATATGTAACACTCACATGCTAAAACAAATACAAAACTAAATCATGTAGGTCAATTTTTAAAAATCTGCTTAACTTTGCATTTTTAAGTATTTATTCCTAACAGATGTGCAACTGGGGCAACTGAGTGTGACACTTCACCAGCTAAGAAGGTGGTGCCACTATTTCCAGTTGTAGTTCTTACTACAACCTCAGCAGCTTTACAACATATTTTAAAATCATGTTATAAAACATGATCCAGATAGGCATGGTGGTGCATGACTGCAATCCCAGCACTTGGGAAGCTGAGGCAGGAAGATTGTCACCAGTTCGAGGCCAGCCTGGGATACATAGTGAGTTCAAGGCCAGCCTGAACAACATAGTGAGAGCCTCTCTGGAGAAATAAAAAGTGATCTAGAACTGTCCCCAAAGACACAGAGAGAACTCGGCCTTGAGTCAGACTGGATGTGGGAAAGGTAATCAGAATTATGAAGACTCTGTTAACATGGGCAAGACCAAGAGCTCGGGGCACAACTTAGGCCCTTGTCACTGCACCATCGGGTCCCCTCGAGACAGGGCACATAGTGCCTGGTAGACAGGAGTGGAAACAGGCAGAGCCACTCAAGCAATCCCTCAACACTTTACTTCAACATGCCAGAAACAATGGGTGCCCTGGAGCACTGGCCAAGTGGCACTTGATGGGATATTCCCCAAATTAGCAACAGGACAGTTCCCAGGGCTTGTTCATCCTCTCCATGGGTCCTCCATCCCCACAAGCTTCCAAATTCCATCTTCACAGGATGGACTGCACAGCATGTTTTCTCACACCAAAAGAAAACGCACCTTTCAATGGCCCTTTTCCCTTGGAGAACAGAACGTATAAAAAGAATATGCAATCTCTCAGGGCATGCCTGCCTGCCAAGAAGTCACCAAGCACTGAATTTGATGATGGCCATGGAATCTGAGAGTCTTGACATTAAACTTGGTGAGTTTTGAATCAATACAGAACTCTGGAGTCAGGGACAAAAAGTCAACTGCAGTGTCAAATTTAAGCTACTTACCCCAGATATACTTGGGTAATATGACTTTTCTCACTGAAAGGCATTATACAGCAACAGTCAGCATTTGAACACCTCATGTTCAGAACAAAACATTACAAATATAATGAGATCCTGTATTATCCTGAAATAAATGGTCCAGATCTATACACACTCCTAGGACTTGAGCCACAGTCTTGGTTCAGGAATCAAGACTCTCTCTGGTAATCAGACATAAGAAGTAGTGGTAATTAGCTTCTCAAAGTCTGATAGATCAGTAAGCTATAGAAAGGTCCATACAGCAGAACTGGAACTCCTTAGAAGTCCCCAAGTCCCCATGCATCCAAGACACGACTGAGAGAAAGGACTTTTCTGCATGCTTGGACATTGCAGTAACTTGTTTCCCCAAATCCAAGTGCCTTTCTCCCTCTTCTAAAGTTGTATATGCCTTGGGTAAGGGAACACAGAAAACATTGAAAACCAATGCTTCCTGATACTGTCCACACTGTGAAACATCGCTGTGGGCTTTTTATTAACTTTTAAAAATATTTACAGTAAAATACTACTTTCTAAATCTAGCTTCTTTATTCTCACCTATAAATTATAAATTCATTTCCAAATTTCACCAACAAGGAGCAACCAACCCCAAAGCAACATTAAACAGTAAACAGTACAAACATTGCCACCTATAGTCAGAAAAGGAAACACATTTGTCTATACCCTGACCTGGAAGAAAAACAATATAAAAACAGAAAGTAACATTTTGTTACATTTCCCACCTCTTTCAATAATTCTACTACTGGAATACTTAGCACTAGTTTGGATCCTCTTCAATGTGGACTGTCAAAAGAGTAAAGTGTAGCTTGCCTTATTACCAGTTAATAAATATTTCAACTCATGGTGGGATAGCACATGCCTGTAGTCTCAGTTGTTTAAGAGGTTGAGACGGGAGGTTCATTTGAGCCTAAGAATTTGGGGATAGCCTGGACAATTTAGCAAGACCCAATCCGAAAAAAAAAAAAAAATCAGTAAAACAAACTCACTAAAAACACCTGCAACACTAAAAAGTTTGAAAACTTAACAGTCAGGATATTTTTCTTTTCTTTTCAATTGCTGCTACCCATTTAGAATACACAATTCAAGGACAGCAACCAAATCTGTTTCATAAAAACCTTTTAACTCCACATTTTAAAATGTAATATGTTATCAGGGCATAGTAGTTCACGCCTTAGTCCTAGCACTCTGGGTGTCTGAGACAGGACACACAAATTCAAGCCCAACCAGGACAACTTAGCCACTTAGGGACGTTGCCTCAAAATAAAAAATAAAAGTAAAAGGAGGGCTGAGGATGTAGCTCAGTGCAAATGACCTGGGTTCAATTCCCAGTACTGGAAATAAAAAGGTCTCAATCTATTACATATAGCTATGTTTTTATGATGCCATTTTAAATACTATGCAAGGCACTGAGGTGATTAAATTATCCAAAGGACACAACATTCCTTCTGCTCAGAATGAGTAAACAAGCAATTTAGCAGAAATTCAAATGTACTGTTGGAAAAATTTTACATTTTAAAACTACTGATAATTTTAACAGTTTTACTGAGATGTAATTCTCACACACATTTCACCCACTTACAGCATCTGACTCAATGACTTTTAGTATATTCTCAGGGATTTCTTCTTTGAGATTATTCATTTTTCTCCTGAATATATTTTAAGCATACTGATGTTCCACAGAATCCAGAAACAATAAATCCAAGTAAATATCCTGGTTGATTGGGTGCCCACTGCACTGGAGAGATGCCTGGGTACCACCAATGACTTCCTTTAAATTATGTTCTGCAGAGTAGACGCTGTAATCATCTGAGAATTTCCATTCTGTCCTCACCACCTTTAAACAAATTTATTCCTTCAGTTAAGGAAAGTGCTCTTCAGTAACAGAATAATTCAAACATTCTGACTCATCAAAACTGAATGTAATATAAATAAAAATGTCAGTCTCCAAATTTCTTAGGTACCACATCCTTGATGAAAATTAAAATTTAGTAAGAGTAGAATACATTGTATTCACCAATTTAAAAAACTGCTTTGAGCTGAGAGGTACAGCTCAGTGATAGGGGACTTCACTAGCATGGGTGAAGCCTTGGCTTGCAGCTCTAGCACCACAAAAATAAGTTTAAAACAATTATTAAACAAGCTTTTAAATGTCACCATAAAGCCTGGGCCCTTTCTATAGCCTTTCGAACATTAGTAATCATGGCATGTACTGAGTACAGGACACAACATCAGCATGCTAGGCCTGACACAGGCCCTTGGAGCTGGCATGACTGGGCAAGCCAGATCTTCCTCTAGAAAACAAACTGCCTGTCAGCAACCACCTTTAGATGCAAGCAACATCTATACTATAATTTTGGAAAGCAATCTTGACCTGACCATTTTGCACAGCTTCAGTAAGACAGCACACAGAGTTTGACAATCTCCTGGATACAAGCACAGACTGCTTTGAAAAATTAAAAATTTTTTGGTAGTGGGGATTGAACCTAGGGCCTCACACATGGTAGACAAATACTCTACCAAGCTACATCCCAGCTCTTTTTTTTAAACTTTGACCTAGGGCCTCATCAAGCTGACCAAGCTAATCTCAAATTTGCAATCCTCCTGCCTCAGCCTCCGAAATAGCTGGGATTTCAGGGATATACCCTAGTGCCTGGCAGTAAGTATTCTCAATCACTTACAGGCTACCATCTAGGCTCCTGATTTCCTCTCTGTCAATGCCCATTTAAGAGGCTATCCCTCAGCCCTTTGCTCAGAGAAAGACAGAAATCTGACTTCAAAGCTGACTTTCCAGTGTTGAACTGGGGTTAGAGGTATAGCTCAGTGGTAGATCATATGTGGAAGGACCTGGGTTGAAGCCTCAGCAACCCAACCCCCCCCCAAACAGTATTGAATGAGTGGAGCTGTTGATACTGATGACTTGGTGTTGTCTATGTTTCTAATTGTTATAATTTATCAATTCTAAAACATCCTTGTTTCCGTATTTCAACATCTCTGAAGGAAAGATGCTTCAAAAAATTAGCAGTGTATCATACTATGACAGAATTTTTTTTTTCTTTTCTTGGTAGTACCTAAAAGAATGGTGCATCTTAAAATTGTCAGCACTTTTTTGTTTCTTTTCTTTTAAACCAGTGTCTCACTATATTACCTGGACTAGCCCCAAACTCCTGGCTCAAGGAATCCTTCTGCCTCAGCCTGTCAAGTAGCTGGAATTATTGGCATATGCCACCATGCCTGGCAAATTGTTGGCCTCTTAAAGTGAAAGAAATGTTGTGTTAATGCCAAAGGTTAACCTTAAATGTTTATTATTAAGTTCGTAATTACCTATCCACCAGCAAAGGGATCCCTAATACTGACAGCTAAGTTAGAGAGACATTAACACACAGTCAGAAAAGGATTAGGCCCTCAAAAAGAAGGTTGGCCAGGCTTGCATGCCTCCCTAACAGGTAAACAGCAACTTGAGAATACACTGTAATTAGCACCACCTGGTCCAGTGAGCCCAGCTATGCATCAGGTGCCCAGGTGGGTGACCAGAGTATCTGGATGGCCCTGTCCCTTCCCAAAAACGCCTTTTTGGGTTTGCCATGTAACCCTGCTATTCGTTTCCCTATTGAATCAATAATAGTGAAACACATACACCTGTAATCCTATAGGCTGATTGCAGTTTGACCCACGTTTGATCATACATTGTGATTTTGCTCCATAAATTACCCCTGGCCTCAGTGGCCACCCATTCAGGACCCCTCCTAGGAATCCAGGAGCTATTTTTCTTCCCCTTATTTCTCATAAAACTCTCCTAACTTCTTCTTTTGGTTGGAAACTTCATTCCACGATGTTGTGGGACTACAAACTCAGCACATCTGACATCTAACAGGTACAGAGTTATACTTCTTCTGTATCATTTTGGAGGCCCCAGTGAGATTAAATGGAAGGAGGTAAGAGTTTGCTTTTGTTTCATGCCACTCCCAAATATTTTGATTAGATTTTGGATTGTGATTGTTTAGGTAACTGAGACTTGTCATCCCTTATTTGCTGGTTGCTTGTACCTTGTCAAAATGATAGTAGGTTTAAGTTGAAAGCACAGAAAGATCCTGATGTCTTTATATTTGGG
This sequence comes from Hystrix cristata, assembly GCA_004026905.1. Classification (NCBI taxonomy): domain Eukaryota; kingdom Metazoa; phylum Chordata; class Mammalia; order Rodentia; family Hystricidae; genus Hystrix; species Hystrix cristata. The sequence continues at coordinate 40,504 of PVJO010009170.1, forward strand.
TTTCTTCAATGGGACAACTTTATTTTTGCAGGCAGAGCCTTGTATTCCTTTCTTGTTTAGTGGTTGTGAAATGGCTCAGTCTCTTATTTCTGGCAGCTCTTTCAGATGGTTTTTTGAACTTCCAATTGGTTTGCAGCTCGGGCTCTTGGTATGTCTGCAGCTACCACACAGGTTTTGGCAGTTCATTTCTGTTAGGGATGGTTGCTATCAGTACCCACAAACGATAATATGCTTCTATTTGGAATCCCGAAAATCTTTTGTTTCCCCCATTCCAACTGGAAGCTTCTGAACCCCTAGAAAATGAGTGCTCATCTATAAGGATACCAAAGACAGGGATTCCTTTATAGACTACATAACCCCCATCCTGAGTCAGAAGAGAATCAGAATTCATGCTTGTGCAGAAGACACACAAGGGTCTTGACCTACCTGGTGTCTGAGCACTGCTGGCAGGACCAGCAGGAGACGCTCCCATCCTGAGACACAGTAGAGATACCCAAACCAACCCCTGGGTAACACCAGGGGAGCTACCTCCACTCTCCAGTTAGCAGGGAGCAGGGAGACCTCAGGGGATACCCTGAGGATATACAAAAACAAGAAATTTAAAGAGATCCCTTCTTTTCCCCTTCTTGTTTTGCAGATGGGAAACTCAATGTCAAATTCCCTTACTCTTTTCAAGTGTATTTTTAAGCACTGGAAATTGCTCTGCCCTCAGACTCTAAGTAAGCACCATTTAATCTTTTTCTGCACCTTTGCGTGGCCTGGCAGAAGGAAGTACAGTACGTCAAGACAGCAGTTTGGCTATCAGTTGTGGCTATCAAACAACTGTGGCTCCCAAAACAACAGAGGGTCCCAGAAGCCTGTACAGCTATTCCAATAGGAAAACCATCAGAGCCTAGGTCCTTTATTTAAAACAGTCCTTGTTTTCACAATGTAACAGGGTTTTTTTTTCTCTCTCTCTTCACCCTTCTGGTTCTAGTTGGTATTAATTTATTACAAGAGATCTCTTAATTGATGACGTATAGAAAAAGTTCTGACTAGTCTATTTGTAGTTACAAACCTACAAACTATAAAAGGGTTGTCAATACATCTAAAAGTGCACTCTGATTTAAAAGTAATTGTTTTGAGTGTTTTACATGTTTGTCTATCTATTTAATCTGTATTAATAACAGGTAAAAGCACCTGTATCTGCTTTAAGACAATATTTTTGGGGCTCAACAATTTCTTTTTCTCTTTTTCATAGACTTCTCTTTTGAGCTTTCCATGGAAAACTGATTGTACTGGTTTTCAGAATAGGCTCAAGACTCACAAAACTTATAAAAACCTTAATTTTGATAACAAAGAACATACATGATTTAGGTTAATATGCATGTTAATTTTCAAGTATATACTATCCTCCAAAAGTTCTACTTATGTTGGCTTATAGAGAAATAGACCCTCAAGATACTGGCTCAAATACTTGTGGTTCACATAGCTTAACAGTAGACTAATTTAAATCAGTTGATAAGAATAAAGATGTCTTTAAAGTTAGTGACATAGTTCTACCCAGGTTGTTAGACAACCAAAATAATATCAAAAATTAGTTTGATAAATGCAGTATCTATTATTCCTGTGTACAACAACTAGATAATTTTCCTTGGTCAAAGGTGATATATACACATACAGTAAAGAGGTTTAAAAAGTGTCAACTGTTATGATGAGTCATCTAAAGTAATTGTTAAGATAATTAAGCAGGGACCCCTTGGGCTTGGAACTGCTGTACAAAACTGCTCTGACTCCACTGATGGCTGCTCTCTGGTTTTTTTCCCAGAGTCTTATGGTGGCACAGTCCAGCAGGCATTATTAAATAAATCATTATAATATATAACATATTTAAATTGGCTATAATTAAAAAGTTAAGTTTCCTATGTTTAAAAACAATAAGGTTTTCTTAAGGTATTAAGATCCTCTTGGTTAAACTTACAAAAAAGCAAATGTTCTATACTGTACTAAAAGTGTTTGTGTTTTCCATTGTTAGGCTTTTGATTACTAAAAAATGAGCTTTAAGAGTTAAAAAGTAATTAAATGTTAGAATGTTTTCAATAATCGTTTATGGTTGGTTAAACAACTGTTACCTTATTTATGACATAACATATAAGGGAATATAGTGGTACTTTATTAACTTTAATCTTCATACTCGCACACACCCCTACAGATTCTGTGAGTCTAAGCTTTAATGTTAAGTTTATAGAGTTAAGACTACATAAGTTCTACATATACAAAGCAATAGATACTCTTTTTTTATACAATATACATCTAGACCTTAAACATATAAAATGATCAAAATTTGGCATTTCTTTAAATCTGGTCCTGCCATTTAAAAATTGACCTACATCTATTGGCTTTGCTTAAACAAGCATTTTGTTATTGGTATAAATGAGATACACTTGTAATACTGGTGTTATGGCTTGTGTCTAGATGTCCCCCCAAGGCCTCATGCAGTCATAGGTGGGGTTTTCTCAGAGGGTACAGAATCTAGAGTGTGTGATGCTGGGATTAAGGGTCTGTGATCACTAAATCAATTCATTGTCTGATTTAGCACTGCCCTAATCCTGGTAGCTTGAATAAGATATAAGGGACAGAAGAAAAGCTGCTTAGGTCCCTTACTTACCTTTCTGCCTTCTGCCTGTCTGCCATGCCACCCTGCCTTGGATCCAGCTGATTGTGGACTGAAACCTCTACAAACTGTGAGCTAAATAAACCTTTCCTCCCTTAACTTTGGGTGTTGGTTATTTGGCTCAGCAACGAGAGAAAAGTAACTAAGACAATTGGGTAATAAGTCTATTTGTAGTCATTAATACTTTTTCCTAAATTTATAAGAGCTCTAAAGATGTCCTTAATTCTTGTCAGTATAGTTACACCCAATAAAACCTGTCAAAGGAGTCTAAACTTTGCATTAAGAGTAAAAACTAAAAAAAAAAAAAACTAAAAAAAGAAAGAGTAAAAACTAAATACACATGAAGGTTCCTATACAGCTGTGATACTAATTATTGCTAACTTCATGATGTCTTAAATGTATTTGTATTTCCCAAGTGTACAGGCCTTCAAAGATGCAAAACAAAAAAAAATCACACTAGTGATTTCCAGCTAAAGTTGTTTATGATGATAAACTTTTTCAGGCTCAAACATCTGACTTTCCTTTAATTGTGTTCCAGCTTTTTATGATGAAATGTGCATGCTAATCCAACATGAAACAGCCAGCCAGATGATGTGAATACTTTTTCAAGGCTTATGGTAATGTGATTGTTATGTACTTGTGTTGTAACAGTTAGAGGCACCTAAACACTATGCAGTCCTGGCCACATCACTCAAAAATTAAAAGTTAGACCTTAATAACCTCTAATGTACAAGATCGATAAACAAGTACATTCTACTTAAATAGCACTACTAAAAAATAACAAATTTAGGTAAAAGTTTCTTTATGTCACTTAATATCTTGTAATTAGAAAATGGTAACTGGCCAAAAAGTTATTTTACACCAAAATGGAAATTTAAATGTGTATCAGAGATAATAATGGTTCTAAATAATGTCATCATGATTGTCATGTTAAAATGCTGTTTCCCTTGATCTCAAATTTCCTCTGTAAAACTATAACTAGTATCTGTTAACAGTCTACAGAATTCAGCTTCTAAGACAATCATGATTGATAAAGAAATAACAGCTCTTTGGTCATACTATATATTTCGAGGTGCTTGGTACTCAGATAAGAATAAACCTACTGTTCCCATTGCAATACTGGTGTAACTGGGAGTTTCGGTCTGGAGACCAAAGCTAAAAAAGATAACTGGGCTAAGAAGACATCCAATATTTTGGACCCAGCCCTCCAAGGTCAACAAGGACCCAGGACATGAGGGGAACTTTCCTCAGGATCCTACAACTCCAGTGAGTCATTCAACCTTCTCAGCAAGGAGACTGTTGCACCACGGAAGACAGAAGTCAATCAGTGTACGTGGTGCTGAAAAGGAGGGTCACCAGAAAGACAAACATCTCTATGCTTCCTCAGAAAGTCACATGGTCAAGCAAGACCATGACCCACCCTGGCAGCTGACAACGGTGGAGGAGCTGAGAGGCTCTGTATCTGGTTGCAGAAGTAACCCCTGACAATCTTTAACTGACCTTGATACACACAGCGAAAGGTTAATTCTGATTAACATGGGTCTCACTTTAACTTGGTCTTAAACACCCAGTAGAAAAGTAAAACCAGAAAGATACATAGAAGAATAAGAACAATATAAGCTAACTATACAAAGGGAGTTCCAATCACTACATTGACCCCTGCTTGCAGTCTCCAGCCACACTTACAACTGATCACTATTAGGGTTCAATGAGACTAAAAAGCTACAGTGACAACTGTAGAAGCTAAGCAAGAGTATTTAAATTATAGCTAAAATGTCCTTCAAAACCACAGAGCTCTTGATTTTCTTACACCTAAAACTGACAGACGTGTGCACTAATAAATGCAACGTCACTGGATAAATGATTTACATCAGGTAAAAAAGATCTTAAAACAATAAAAATATCAGACTTATACATAACCTCCATGAGCAGATAGGTCTAGCATCCAGCTAGTTATAATTCCTATTCCAATCCCTTAAGAATAGTGTCCAGACTTGGCTCCTTGTCCCACTCTGTCTTTCCATTTTAGTGCTCATGCTTTGGTCATACATGCTTAATCTCTTGGTAGAATTTGTTTATTCTCACCCAGAGGCTGTCAAACTCCCAGTGATCATGTGGACGGAACCAATGATAAATGTGCTGGACTCCTTTTACCGGGGTCCACTACATCAACTTCATCCACTAGATGAAGGGAGTTCATAACTGCTAAACCCCAACATGACTTCTATCCAAGACCCCTTAGATTACCTCTCTGTTGAAGGTCCCTGACTGCAATCTCGCCTACGCTAACACTTCTCAGCTTGAAGCAGTTAGATTGAAACTCTGCCCATTATCCACCAACTGCAGTTAGGGATACCTCTTCAGAGGGGAAAATATTACAGACAGCTAGGTTAGATAGACATTAATATACAGTCAGAGAGGGATTGGGCCCTCAAGGAAGTCAGCACCGAAAAGTAAAGACAACCAGATTGTGGCTGGAGGAACAAGATGGAGACATTCGGCCAGGCTTGCATGCCTCCCTAACAGATAAACAGCATCTTGAGAGTACACTATAATTAGCACCACCTGGTCCAGCAAGTCCAGATAGGCATCAGATGCCCAGGTGGATGAACAGAGCATCTGGACCCATCCCTTCCTAAAAATGCTTTTTGGGTTTTCCACGAACCCCTGCTATTCATTTCCCTATTGGATCAATATTAGTTCAGCAGCTACACCTGTAATCGTATAGGTTGACTGTAGTTTGATCCATGTTTGAACCCACGTTGTGACTTTGCTGTATAGATGACCCCTGACAAAGGGCCTCGGTAGCCACCCATTCAAGACTGCTCCTGGGAATCAGGGAGCTATTTTTCTTCCCCTTATTTCCCATAAAACTCTCCTAACTTCCTCCTTTGGTTGGAGACTTCATTCCTGGATGTTGTGAGATCACAAACTCGGTACCTCTGACATCTAACAGGTATGGAGTTATAGTTTTCTTATATCACTAAAACACTACAAAGCAGTGGAGACTGTGATAACTATACACAACTATCACACCTCAAGGGGCTGTAAGGCAAAGTTACTAATGGTTGCCAGTTAACGATGTAGCCCCAGTGAACTACACTGTTCATCATTTTCATGAAAGTTTCCCAGCTTTAAGGCACTATACAGAACACACTAAGCAGGGCTCCTGGTCAAATCTAGCCCAGGAACATCATATTGCAACCCATGATGGTTATCTCTGTTTTACATTATCATGAATACTCTGGCCTCTAACCTCAAAGAGCCTTTCAAGATGCTTGAAAGAAAAAGAAGATTATTTAGCATGTTACAAACTTGGATTTTGTAATCAACAAGCCTGGCCCCACCACTCACTCACTGTTTGTCCTCTTGCAGTTCACTTAAGATCTCTGGACCTCCATTCCTCATCTGTAAATCACAGCACAGCTCACAGCACTTTTAATGAAGATTAAATGAATTAGCATGTGCCTAAGGTTTAGCATGGTGCTGGATACACAGCATTTGAAACAATTGCCACCTGTCTATCTTTGACTGTATGAAACAAGGACAAAAGGTATCAGCCTGCCCTTCATTTGTATGCCATGTGCCTCACTCCAACCACCGAAATATTTTATATGCCATATGTTATAAGAAGGCTGTCATTCAAACCCTAATATTTCATCCAGTAGAAAATTCTTTCAATAAAAGATTCCTTTCTGAGATGTAAAGATTACAGAAGGTTAACAGTAGCATTCATGAGTACACTATGCCAAAATGTGCCAAAATAAATGGTCCAAAATAAACAAATACAAAAAAGAAAAGAAGAAGAAGGAAAAAAAAAAAAAAAAAACCTACCAAGGACCCAAGCCAGAAGCCGAAACTAGTCCAAACTGTTCTGATTCCCAACCAAATCTGATCCTTGGCCATGAAGAAGTTTTATTCAATAGCTAATCCCTCTAGCACCAAAATTCATCTGATGGTGATTTCAAATTTGCTTCCCTAAGCTGACCCGGTTTAAATCAGAGTGAGATGAAATACAACTCAACAGAGGAACCTCAGCTGGAAATGCACAACAAAAATTAAACAGCACATATTCACACAAGTAAAGCCCACATCTTAATCCTTTTCATCCTACAAAGGAGATAGATCTAGGCTGATGGGCCAAGGAACAATGCTCTCAGCTTCGACATGCCCCTGTGTCCTAAGTTAACACCATGATCCACCATCAATACCACTGAGAACTCAATAGTCTTTATAAGGTGAGACAAAACTGTACTAAGTGCACTCAAAAAAAGAAAGAAAGAAAGAAAGTAAAATATATATATTGTGCTTTCCATCAACTTCAGAAACAAGGACAAATTTACTCCCAAGAAATCTGCTTGATACGGGTGCCAATTTTGTTAAGAGGCTTGTAAGGAGACGCTAGCAACCAAAATATCCTCAGGTGTGATGTTCTGCAGCACACCAATCTGTATACTGCACCCATATTTAACACACCTTTGGAAAACCCACCCTGCTGTTAGTTTCATCAGGCATTGTACTTTGAGAGCCTGTTAAAATCTTCCACTTGTTTTCTTACATAAACTGATTCAGGGAGACAAAACAAGCTATGCAAATTCAACAATCTGTTGTTAATATTCTACGAAGGCATCCCTTGACTCTCTAAAGGGCAACCTGACAGAGTGAAACCTCCTGTAAAAAGCAAACACTACAGAAATGCGAAGTCATCAAAATAGTACTGGCTTTTTTTTTTGTACTAATAGAAGTTGAAAAAAGGAAGACAGATAAGGCTTATCTTGTGTAATATGGTGTATGCAACTAAATAGTACCGGGAACATGGCAATAAAGAAATAATAAAAGGTGTCCATCACCTCTTGTTATTCCCAGTACGGCCTCAGTTACTCTTCTGGCAACATGTAGGACTGAGCCCCCACACTCGGATTCTGTTTGTAAGCTTCCCTCGCCCTCACACGCCACATCAGTTAAAATCAGCACTGACTCACCTAGACAAAAGTGGCAAGATGCGCTCTAGGTAGATCCTGACACTGGCTGCCAATGTAAACAAAGCACAAACGACAGGGACATAAATGTGATTCCTTTATCCAGCTCCAGTTCTCAAAATATTCTTAAAATATTTTTGCCAGGGAGCTTTTAAAAATAATCACGTTATTAAAATTATTTAAAAGAACCTAAGATGAAACGCAGCTGTCTTCATCCCCTCCACACCTCAACCCAAGCAGCCCTTTGTTTAGGGATGTCGGTATCTCGGCACCTCTAAGAGCTAGCTGCTTGCCCTCTACTGCTACTAATTAAAGGGAGAAGCGGAGGACGCAAGGGAACTCGCCAGAAAAAACGAAGAGGAGGAGTGTCCTCTGGGTAAATGAAACAATGCTACTTTTCACCCATTTCCAGGTAACTACACAAAAAAGGGAAATGATTTTACACAAGCAAAGCGTGGCAAGATAATCAAAAACACAAGTCACACATTATGTGCATTGTGTTCGTTCTCTGATTAACACAGCAAGCCTTGCCTAGCTAGCACCGCCGAGAAAAAAAGTCATACTCTAAATACCTCCCCACTCAAGATACCTATTTTATTACACATTTACGCAAAGCGGGCGCGCGCGCGCGCGCGCACACACACACACACACACACACACACACACACAATGCCAGGACAGGAAAGCAGCCAAGAGCGAAGCCATAACGTGAGCTGTCTCAGATAATAGCCTCACTTTAAATCCCACCCCCATCACCAGAGAAAGGAACCTCAGAAAGAAAGGAGGGAGGGGAAGAAAGAGAAATCAAGAAAGCCTGAATTTCCAGGCATCAACTTTTCATGAAATGCACAACCAGGATAGGAAATACCTCCCTGCTGAGTAATGCTTCACGGGTTGTAAATTCACCTCTGGAAAGGGGAGCCAGACCTGGGCGCGCACCCCGCCAGATGGCAAACCGCTCCTACCTGCTCCATCCAGCCTGCCTGTCACGCCGAGCCAGCGCCCGGCCTCCCACCCCCCTTTTTGGTGGAGCAACACACCAATAAGAGAAGAGAGTGGCTGGTCGAAAGAGAGCTGAGCAGTGATTTTGCAGGATTGTTTCAAAAGGGAGGAGTGGGAAACGAGAGGAGAGAGTGAGGGTAAAAACAAAGCCCTTTCCAGTCAAACCGACAGTTTGGGGGCGTGGCTAATTTCATTCGCTTTATTAATAAAAGGAATCAATGGAGCTTTTCTCTCTCCACCCACCCCGGTGGTGCCGGGTTTAATCGTCGGGAGGAGGAAAGAAAAAAAGGCAGGGCTGCAAGCTTCCTCCAAGTTTTCAGCAGCACCTGCCACCTTCCTTGACCACCTCCACCCATCCAAAAAAAAAAAAAAAAAAGCACAATCTTGGCTTCAGGCTTTGCAAGACAGGGACGGTCACAGGCGCTCCCACCGGATCAGCACACTCACGCTTCGGAGCGCCCGCTGACAAGATCTTTGAAAAGAAAGTTCCAGGGGAACCCGAGCAAGCTCCTCCGCAGCCCCGCACCCCCGCGCGACCCAGACGCGACACACTGCACGGAGTCCCCCTGCAGGGGCGAGCAGCGGAAAGTTGCCCAACGGCCCCGGGAACCACGGCGCGCAGAGGAAGGGAACCCGCGGGGTACAGAGATGCACGCGCCCTCAGCCCCCCCTGAGCCGGCGGCGGTGGAGAGATCCCGAGTACCCGGCGCGTCGCGCCGCTTTATTTACAAACAATGTGCTAGGCTGCGGGGCACCCTGAGCGCCACCCTTCCGGACCCCGCTCCGGGGCGCTCCCGCGTTTGGGGTTCCCCGGCAGGGAGGCGCAGGGGACGTACACCTCGGGGCGGCCCCGTCCCTCGGAGCCGGCGCTCGGCGCAGGAACTCCCCGGGGAGTCCCGGGCACGGGGCGGGGGGGGCTCCGCTCACCTCGTCTTCCGAAAGTCCGTACAGCGGCTCCCCGAGCCCGGTCGCCATGGAGCCGGCGACCCGCCTGGGGTCCGAGAAGCTCCCGGGCGCCTGGGCTGCGTCTTCTCTCTGCCTCCGCGGCCGGCCGGGGAAGCGGCCGGGAGCCGGCAGGTGAAGAGGGGCCGAGCGCGCGCCGGCCGCTGCCGCTTCCTCCCGGAAGGCAGCGGGACGTGCGGGCTGGCGGCTTCGAGAGCGCGCGAGCGGCGGCGGCGGTAACCCCGGCGCCGGTCCCTCCGCACGGCGGCGGCGACGCGGAGCCCGCCGGGCTTCCCCTCCCCGCGGCCGCGCCTGCTGCCCTCCTCCTCGCGTCCGGCCCTTCCCGTCCTCCAGCCGCCGGCGGGCCGCTCGCTCTGCGCTCCCGGGAACCGGGCTTGCCCGCCCCCTCGCACGCTCAGTGCGGGCCCCCGCACTCCCCGCCCCCTCCTCCGCCTCCTCCCACCGGCGCCGAGCGGGGACCCTCCCTGCTCTCTGGGGCGGGCACACGCGCCCCCCAAGCCAATCACAGGCCGGGCTGGGGGGCGGGCCGCATGGGCGGCCGAGTTCTGCCCCACGCCCTCCGCGGGCCGCGGCTCGGCGCTCGGGGGTCAGCAGGCCGCAGGCGGGTGTGCAGGGGCGCTGCCAGGCGGCTCTGGCTGCCAGCTGACCCTTCAGCGCCCGGTTGCCCCTGCTCGGGGGCAGCGCGCTGGACCTTGGGGAGCGCCGAAAGCATTTTCCAAACAACAAAAAAACACCATGTGTTTTCTCCTCCCCGTAGGCTTTTTTGCCCAGAGCTTTGAGCTCCCCGTGATAGTTAAAAGGGGGAAAAGATGGACGTTTCTAGATCCCTTTAAATTCTTGGCAGGCTCAGCAAGTCGGACTTGGCTACATTGTCAGCTCCCGGGAGTGAGCCGCCTGGCCCGGCCCCCAGCCAGGGAGAGGCTGCCCCGGTGTGGCCGCGAGTTGCCATTGCCTATGTCAACCTTCCGGGGAACAAAACCAAGAGCGCTGGCGCTAAGTACACGCCCACCCACTCGGAAACCGCGTGGTTCTGTGAATAAAGAGGCAGCTTCTTTTTAGATGCAATGTGAAATATCAAACGCAAGTTTAAGGTTATTCTTTGCATATGCAAATGATTAAGACTTATTGCTACCGTGGAATCCTTATCACATGGCAGCTATGGTTTCTTTAGCAAGCAGTTCACATAATCCTTTGGATTTATACAATGGTATACAAGAGACTCCTTCAAATGAGTGAGAGAGAAACTCGTCACTCGACTTTCTCAGGAATCCTTTCCTTAAATTTAAATGTTAAGTACATTTGTGAATTCAAGAAGAAAACACGCAAAATATGTCATTGCCTTTGAAAAGAAAACATCAAAGTGTCTATTTAGGTATTAACAGGGTGCATTTAAGATTTTCATTCAATGAAGTTAAGCCAGAACTCTCTCGTGATCCAACAGAATCATCTTGCTGGTCTTCGGCTACATTACCAAATAGCTGCCATTCACCTTGCAGCTCAAAAGAAAAGAGGAGCACCCATTTTAATTTAAACCCTTCTTGGCCTCCTTTCAACAGGACTGTGGCTTAAAATGTGTGCCATTTAATGAGTGCCCTTTTGAGACCCAGCTCCATACAGTCAACACCCTATTCAAGAACCTTCTCTAGCAATCTTGAGTCACTGAATCGATAGTACTTGGATGCCACAGAATCCCAGCTGAGAAAAACAGTCTTCATGAAGGAGCATCACAAAGAACTCTATTCATTCCATGCCAAGGTTTTTGGACCTTTCAAACCTACATCCTTTTTCTTTTGATAAACAAAAGATACACACACACCCTAAAATGCCCTTCATCTTGCCTATAGCCCCTGTAAACGGAGATTAGTTCTTCTCCACCTTCACAGCCAGAACTTTTTTGTATTTGTGCAATGCATATTATGGAGGAAAAAAGTTAACTGATTCTTAAATTTTTCTAATACATAAATGTTTCTATATTTACACAGGCTATCTTGGAGGTACACAGTTCCAGGCTTACCCTTTAGGTGACGCCACATCGTCTGAAAACTGTAGCGAGGTATCATACGTCCTCTTCCCATCCTTCACCATCCTGCTCGCGGGCCCCCTACCTAAACAGCCTGTACCCACCTGATGTCTGAGGTCGTGTCCTTGACTTTCCCCGAGGAATGGTTATTAGAAAATACAATATGAACTTGCCATATGTTATTTATTGTGGAGTGTTTATAAACTTGTGATCCATGACATCATTCAGTATGCCCTGTAAAAATACTCACACTTGTTGTGTATTTCAGACCTATAAGGGAAAGCTTGTTTTCGTTCAAGGAACTAGTAAATTTTTACATCGGGGATGACAAAAAATTGTACCGATCGATTGTGTTTTTCTATTTACTTTGGCTACATGGAAACTCGGGGTTGATTTTTATGACTGTGAATCGTAAAAGAACTCATAAAAAATAAATCGGTCCCCTTTGTAACTTCCCCCAATGCAGTGGTCTGTACATTGGATGCACACTGGAATCATCTAGGGGAGCTTTCAAATAGACAAGGTGGCCAGCACAGGAGGCTATGATTGAAGGTTCTGAGTAGGTGCACAAGCATCAGTACTTTCCATAGCATCACATGTAGTGATAATATGCATATAAGATTAACATCTAAGCCAAGACTTCCCAAACTCTGCTACACATAGAAACACCTGGAGAATCTTTACGCACTTTCATTCAAAGCAATCCATTTCCTCTAATCAGTTTGGCGTCTACTAAACAACTGTATAGAGCCGTAACTTGTAGATTTGCCTCTTGAATTTGTTCCAATTTTCTTCCTTTTTAAGACTGTCTTTAAAATCTTAGGTTTGATACTGTGGATATTTGGTAAGTGCTTTTCTCTGGAACCATCAGAAATGAAAAATTAGCAAGAACAATCTTAAAGTACAGTGGGTAATCACAAATAGAGAACATTTTAATGCTAAGCTTCTTCACATATTATTGAGTAGTTGTCTTAGCAAAATTATGTGTACCTTAATCACATCTGAAACCAACCGACAGCAGAATAATGCATAATGTCAATGTTTATGGAAGTTCTGTATAAATTCAAGCTAGATTTTTCTCTTCAATCGTTGATGATGTCTTACGTTCATTAAAAAGATTGCCCGAGAAGCAGATATGTTGAATATGGCCACATAGTGGTAAAAACTGGTGTTGTCTAGAAACTTAGGAACATTCCTTGACACAGAGAAATCTCACAAATTTAAGGTTTTTATGGTTATATAAGGAAATAAACCATGCTTCAGATTTTTTTATGAAGAGGTGAGTAACAAAGTGACGTTTGAATCACTAATTTTTGTATTGAAAACACTAAGCTTTTTGAGAAACACATTTTGAACACAAAGAGATGATCAAAATGGGGTGAATATTTAAATTTTAGAATTTATTACTGTAAATGAAACATCGCCATTAACCTCCCTCAAGACACTCCCTCTTCAAACACATTCCATCATTCTTGCCACTTTATGAAGCAGTTCTAGAAGTATTTTCTTATGAACTTCTTTACAAGGTGTGATTTAAATACAGTGAATGCTGTTGCCAAGTATCAGCCAGTGAAAGGCAAGCTCATAAAAACATTGCCATGTGTCTTCATCTACTTTCTTCATTGAATCTGACATGGTATGATTTCTGGCTCTGCACCAAAGTCAAAATGACCGTGGATGTTAAACATTTTGAATCAATTTAAGATATCAAGACAGCCACAACAGTGCAACTAAAGACATAAGAAAAGACATCAGAATTGGTTCAGAAAGTGGCAACAAAAAGTGTGTTTGAAGTAAGGGAGAATATTTTGAGGGGGATTAGTGGCAATGTGTTTTTTGCTGCAATAATTTTTTTTAAATTTAAGCACACAGGACCCAATGGATTCACCAATGAATTATGTAAGAACTTCAGGAAAGTTCTAATACCACCAATATTGTTCAAACTCTTTAATGAAATCAAAAGGGAAGGGATACTGCAAAACTTGTTCCTGGAAATTAACATTAATGACTCCAAAATCAGACAAGGACTCAATTAAAAAAGAAAACTAAAGGCCAAGATGTTTAATGACTATAAATGCAGAGATCCTCAACAAAATACTGACAACAAAATGCAACAAATCATTAAAAAGATTATATATCACAACCAAGTAGACTTCATCCCAGGGAGGCAAGGATGGTGCATCATATGCAAATGTATAAATGTAATGCATCATATGCAAATGAATAAATGTAATACATCATATAAACAGAAGCAAGGATAAAAATCACATGATTATCTCAATAGATTCAGAAAAAGCCTTTGATAAAAATCCAACATCCATTCATAATACCAAAAAAAACCCTGAAAAAACTAGGCATAGAGGGTTTTTATCTCAATATGATAAAAGCCATTTATAACGAATGTACTGCCGACATCATTTTAAATGGGGAAACTGAAAGCTTTACCTCTAAAATCAGGAACAAGACAAGGATGTTCACTATCACCACTCTTGTTCAATACAGTACTCAAAACTTTAGCCAGAACAATCAAGCAAGAGAAAGAAATTAAAGGGACACATACAGGAAACAAAAAAGTCAAACTATCCTTATTTGTAGATGACATGATCTTTTACATAGAAGACCCAAAACAATCCACCAAAGACTCTAGAACTAATAACAAATTCAGCAAAGTAACAGGATACAAAATCAACACACACACACACACACAAAAATAGCATTCCTGTGCGACAATAGTGAATTCACCAAGAAAAAAAATTAGAAAGTAATACCATTCCCAAGAAAATCAAGAAAAAATTAATACTTAGGAATAACCTAACAAAAGAAGAGAAAAACACTTATTAACAAAGACTACATATAGTACCTAAAAAAGGAGATGAAAGATAACATCAGAAAATGAAAATATAGGGGCTGGGGATTTAGCTCAGTGGTTAGAGTGTCTGCCTCACAACATATAGCCTAGGCAGAACCACTATTGTCAAAATGGCAGTATTTCCAAAACTGATATAAAGATTTAATGCAACCCCAATCAAAATACCAATAGTATTCTTCACTGAACTGGAGAAAACAATCCTAAAATTCATTGGAACTAGGGGAGACCCAGAGTAGCTAAAGCAATCCCGGGCAACAACGGCAATAAAAGCAAAGCAGGAGACATCACAATCACCAATTTCAAGTTATACTATAAAGTTACAGTGATTAAAAAAAATGGTATTGGAACAAAAACAGACATTGGATCAATGGACTAGAATAGAGGAAGCAGAAACAACCCTAGGCACATTCAGCCATCTGATCTTTGACGAAGGAGCCAAAAAATATATGCTACGGGAAAGATAGTCTCTTAAGAAACAGTGCTGGGAAAACTGGGTATTCACGTGCTGAAGATTCAATCTAGACCTATGTCTCTCACCATGCACTAAAAATCAAAATGGATCAAAGACCAGGGTATTAAAACAGAAACACTGAATCTGCTGGAGGATGAAATAGTTAAAACTGTTAAAGACATAGGTAAAGACTTTCGGAACAGAACCGCACTTACACAAGAAATAATGTCAATAATCAACAAATGAAGTCTATCAAACTAACAAGCTTCTGCACAGTAAAGGAAACAATGAATGGAGTGAGAAGACAACCTACGGAATGGGAAATGTTTTTGCCAGCTACTCCTCAGATCACTAATATCTAGAATATATAAAGAACTAAAAAAAATTAGACTCCCCAAATTAAAAGACCTGATAAAAAATGGACAACGGAAATGAATAGACATGCCTCATAAGAAGTACAAATGGCCAATAAATACATGAAAAATGTTCAACATCACTGGCCATTAGACAAATGCAAATTAAAGTGACACTGAGAGTCTATTTTACTCCAGAAAGAATGGCTATCATCAAATCAAATACAGTAATAACAAATACTGGTGAGGCTGTGGGGAAAAAGGAACCCTTCTACATTTTGGTGGGAATGTAAACCACAGCCACCAAGGAAATCATTATGGAGATCCCTTAAAAAAACTGACCTAGCTATTCCCCTTCTAGGTATCTTTCTGAACGAATTAAAGACATCATATTACAGTGATACATATACATGTATCATACCCATGTTTATAGAAGCACAATTTATAATAGCTAAATCTTGGAAATGGCCTGTATATCCATCAATAGTTGAATGGATAAAGAATGTAATCTTTATACCCAGTGGGATACTGCTTTGCCATAAAGAAGGATAGATTGAGTCATTTGTAGGAAAATAGATGTTCCTTGAGAACATAATGTTAAGTGAAATAAATCAGATACACAAGCTTAAATACTGCATAGTTCTTCTTATATGAGAAACTCAAAGTACACATAACTTAAAGAGCAAAATAAATGACAGAAGGCAGAGAGATCTTTTACAAATGGAAAAGGGGCCTAGAGATGGATGGGGGAGCAGAAAAGAGGGGAAGGGGAAGTAAAAAGAATTCAGATGTAATAGTTACATGTACCAATTCCCCATGATGAATGTAATCATTATGTGCTGCAAGCATGTACTAATACAAATTTTTAAATTTAAAATATAAACATAGTGCATTTTTGAGAGCACCTCATATGTATTGTTATTGATTCCAGTGCCCTAAAAATAATAAACTATTATCTGAGATATGGATATATGATTCCTGATTTGTCCAATCTGAAAAAAAGACTGCTTTTTTTAACTGGCTCTATTAGAGAGTCACTTTTTAAAAATCATTACAATTAATAAAGCATCTGAATTTGTTTCCAGATTTTTACTATTACTGTTTTTAATGAGGTCTTTTAATTGAGTAATTTTATTATATTGTCCTTTGTTTCCTCGTTTTATTTGTTTCCTTCTCCTGGTTGGCATGCTAATCATTGCATTGATTTTTTATTTTTATTGGTACATATTTGTAGTGCATAATTATTACAGTCCTTTTGGAGAGTTGGTACGTGTAGTTAACACATCTTAATTCTTTTTTTTCATCTCCTTCCTTTCTCCTCTCTCCCCTACCTTTCTTCTCTTGGTCCCTTTCCTTTTGCAAAAGACCTATCTACTATTTCTTATTATCTATTTTTATTTTGCTCTTTAGGCTTTGCATTTTGGGTTTCTCATGTGAAAGAAACTATGTAATATTTAAGCTTGTGTGTTTGATTTAATCTCTGCATTTCTATTCTTTAATAGTTACACTTGACATTTTACATGTGTACCTAAGGTAACAAATTAAAAACGAACATCTTAATCCTTCATCTGAGCAATACAAGGAAAGTTTAAACAATGTTTTTGATCAGGATCGATATCCAGTTTTTGTTTGTTTGTTTTTCTAGTGTTGGTGAATGGAACCCAGGACCTCACAAGTGCTAAGCAAGGGATTTACCACTGAGTTACACTTCCAATCTCACTCTTTCTTTCTTTTTTAATTACCATGTTAGATATTATATTTTCTGATTATTTCAAGCTTCATCGATGTTTTTCAGCTTTTTCCTAAGGATTTCTGGTTGATTCTTAGATATTCTTTCACTATCATTTTCCCTCTTCCAGGGAACATCTTTTTAAATTTCTTATGTGAAGAGTCATTGTTGATAAACTCAGTTTTTGTTCATCTGAAAATGCCTACCCTCATCCATGGTGAAATTGTGCAATAGAAGAAGACACAAAGCCTTTGGGGAATATGACAGGATGTAAATAAATGAATGTGACTTGTATCACTGATCAATTTTACCCACCCTCTGTCATTCTAAAATCTCAAGTTTATAACCCATTGTTCTGTGAGGTACAAAGAGACATGACATTCTTTAAGAAAAAATACTCAGTTTTATCCAAGGTTAAAATTATCTCATTATTATTCCTTTGATTTCTAGCTCCATTATTGATGAATGGTCAACTCTTAGTCTAATTATCGTTGCTCTGTAAGACATTTATCTTATCTTTGGCTGGTTCTTGGTGTTTTATACTTTCTATAATTTGTCTATGTGTAGCTTTCTTTATCCTGCCTAATGTATTTTGCCCTTTCTCCAAAATTGATTTAAATTTTCTATCATTTCTGCAAAATGCTCAGTTAGTAGCTCTTCAAATATTATTCTTTCTTCATTCTCTATATTCTACCATTCTGGGACTCCAACTAATTGTATGTTAGACCTGCTCATTCTAGTCTCCATATCTTCCCCCCTCCTTCCTACATTATTGTGCCTTGTCTGTGCTCCATTTCAAGTGGTTTCTTCTGACCTCTTTCCCACTTGGCTAAATAACTATTTTATCTAGTCTAATCTTTTGTTTAATCCATCAAATGAGTTTTTAACTCAACAATTATATTTAAAAGTTCTATGTAATTTTTTTTTTTTTGTGGTGCCGGGGATCAGTTCTATGTAATTTTTTTGCAGATCAACTTCATCATTCATGTTTGGCTTTGGTCCCAAAAACCAGAGACGAATCAGCCTCATCATTTTTGATAATTTATTTTGTGTTCCCAGTTTCTATTTTGTTAAACATTTCTCTAACTAATTAGCTTACATTTTGTTAATTCTAATATCTAAAACTTGTGCCTTCCATTGTTTCTGGTAATACAGTGGCTTTGTTCTATGTTTGTTTATTGGCAATTCATTTGGCTGTCATTTCATTTATTTAATTCCACTCAACAGAAATCCAAAATGGATTTGTGTTTGGTTCTGCTAAGAACCAGGGCACACTCTCACTCTGGGACCACCACAGCTCAATTTGAGAGTCTCGATACAGGGGTCTCAGGTTCACCCACTATCTGAAGAGTCAGTGTCTCCTCAGCTGCAGCACTAGTGTGACGTTTATTCTCTGCTTGGTCCCTCATTCTTTGGTTTTAGCTAACTTTGTCAGTGTGTTGGGGTACGGCAGATTGTATTACTTTTTAGCCAATAAACACCTCCAAGAGATGTTCCTGCCCAGTGACAGTGCAATTAATTTACGTGTAATTCATACGGCTCTGGCATATGGGAGAAGTGGCAGAGTGGCCAGTTCAAAACAGGGATCATGAGACTTTGCAAGCTTCTGCCTGCCCTTTGGAGCTCCTGACTTCTACCACGTGAACATTCTATCCCACATAAGGGTAAACTCCTTAAGCCCTGATGAAGATGCACATGAAACAGACTTGAGCTTGACTTGCAGTCTGGAGCAGGGTCACCTAATTTACAACTGTCGATGTGCTGCACAAACTGGAAATAAATATTTACTGCTGTAACCACAGAGGTTCTAAGATTTTTGCTACTCATCGTTATTGCAGCCAAAGTTAATACATGGAACCTTGAGGGGTGAGTTTCCCATATATACTACAAGCCTAGCAATATATTTAAACTGAATGGTTAGGCGGCTCGATTGACTTCTTTTCCAAACAAAGCACTTGAAATTCAATACAGTGAAGGGCTTTTTGTCTAAGAGAACCGTAGCCAAATTTGTTTTTTTAACAATAACTTTACATTCTTATTCATTCCCTTGAACTCATTTAAAACTGAAAATTTGATACAGAACTTTAAACTTGAACACGAAATTCTTATTTTTTGGAAATTGGACAGACTTTTGATTAGATTCCTATGGCCACTGTAACAAATTAGCACAAACTCAGCAAGCTTAAAAAATAAAACATTTATTCACCTACAGTTATGGAGTTCAAAAGGTCAAAATCAGCATCACCAGGCCAAACCAAGGTGTTGTGCACTCTCTGGTGTTGTGGAGAACCAATGTTGTTACCTCTTCTTGCATCTAGAGCTGAATCCTGTGGATGCCTCAGCTTGTTTGTGACCCTCACCTGTCATGCAGACCAGCAGCATCTCCACGTTCCTCTGCTGAGGCCATCATGTCACCTTCTGTCCTCTATCCACAGTAAAATCTCTGCCGTCCTCTAGTAGAGACATGGGATTATATTTGGAATCCATCCAGATAATCTGGGACAACCACTCCATCACAAGATCCTGAATTTGGTCAGATCTGCCAGTCCTTCAACCAACCAATGGAATAGTCACAGGCTCCTCGGATTAGGGTGTGGACAGCTTTGGAGGCTGTTATTCAGCCAACCACAAGAAGTGTGTTCATATATTTCAGTATTTACTTTTCTGGATGCCAAAAATGCTGTTACCTGAGTTCAATTTTGGTAAGTAAGAAGAATGATTTGTTTTTTCCTTCTTCCTTTGCATTTTCACTTTCCAGAAGCAAAATAAATGATGTCCTTCAACACTATGGTAGAAATTCTAACACAATTACCTAAATTAACAATCTTGACAAACTCATTGTTTGTTCATTTAAAAAATAATGATTTCTTTGGTAACCTGAAAATTTTCTAATTGATTTAGAAGGTAGAAAAATATGTCTTTTCACCTCAGAAATCTTTTTACTATTTTATTAACAAAATTTTGAAAATGCTTCCAAAGGATTCTCTTTAGGTTTATTACTTGTATTTAAAGCAGGACAAACAAGACAAACTCATTAAATGACTCAACTGAAAAGTTCCAAAGATGCTGATAACAATGTTAGAACAGCTTTCTGCTATGTGCTGGGGGAGAGTTAAAGTAGAGGAAGGAGCACTGGGACTATTTAGGCCCCAGGAGATAAATATTGGAGAAGATAAAGAGGATTCACATACTGGCAGTACTCCTTTATTACCATTGGAACCCTCATGATTTATGAGTTAGGGCTTGAATCAACCAAAGAGATCCTTCTGCTAATGGGCTGGGGGACAAACATCCTGCATTTTCTCTAAGGGTTTTTCCATCCCTGTCCTCAGACTCAACCGATCGTGCTTACTATCCTCCTGCTCTCCCACTTTTACTTCTTTGGAGATGAGGTGTTTTGATTCTATGGGTTACTCTTTCTTTTTTTTTTTTAATTTTTATTTTTACCAAGAACATGTACTGGTACATTGTATACATAATGATCATAATCAACATGGTTATTTTGTACCTGTACATGATACATCTTGGTTCCCCCCTCTTCCCCTCCCCTCCCTTCCATTCACCCACCCCTCCCTATTTGCAACAAGTTTATTTACATTTTTCCATTTCTTTCCCTTTCATCTTTTCTTTTAACTTTCCTTCTTTATTCCCCTTTTCCCTATCTAGTTCTCCTCTCTTTTGAATACTATCTTTTTTTATTTTTTTACATAATATCTATTATACCCCTTTGTCCTTATTTACACTTACGGTTTCTTGTATCAGAGAAACAATTCAATGTGTACTGATAAGTGTCTGATGTGGTTCACTTAATAGTATGTTCTCAAGGAACATCCATTTACATACAAATGACTCTAGTTTATCCTTCTTTATGGTGGTGCAGTACTCCATTATGTAGAAAAACCACATCTTCTTTAGCCATTCATCAGTTGTTGGGCATTTAGGTTGTTTCCAAGACTTAGCTATTACAAATTGTGCTACTATGAACATGGTCATGCATATATTCTTGTGGTATGATGATTTTAATTCTTCTGGGAAGATATCAAGCAGAGGAATAGCTGGGTCAAATGGAACCTCTAGTTGTAGTTTTCTGAGGAATCTCCACACCAGTTTCCACAGTGGTTGGACCAGTCTACATTCCCACTAACAGTGGAGGAGGGTTCAATAGCAGTGATTATGTCAGAATGGGATCCCAAACACAGATGATTCCTTGTAGACTCTAATTCCTGTTCACCAGCATCTCTGTGAATTACATCACTTACGAATGTTTCACATTCTTATCTGTCAGGACCATGAGTGCAGGTGAGGAACTGCTTTGTCTTTCTAGGGAAAGCAAACCTTAAGAGGAGAGAAAATATGTGAAAGCTGGCAAGATAGTGGGGAAACAAGACTTTCCCACATTCCTCCCTATGGAGAAGACCTGATATTTACTTTTATATTTACTCATTAATCCACCAGTCCTACTTGCTAAGATTATCCACACTGGAAAATATGAAGTGACATGTGCATTTTAAATATTAAATGATTGGAAACAACCCCAGATACCCATCAATAGAAGAGCGGCTGACTCTGTTGGTACATCTACACCTAGAGTACTGTCCAGCTAGCTATAAAAGGGAATGAGGATGCTCTTCCATTCCAATGTGGAGTAATCTCAAAGATATACTAAGGTAAATAAATCAAAGTACAGAGCCATGCTCATCCCAGGGCACCATTTGTATGCCAGTGGGAAGACATGCCTGAGTCTGGAAGTTCACATATTATCAGCGCTCTGTTTCTTGGCTTTGCACGTGTCTGTTTGGCCTCTTCTGGAGTCTGGTTCACTCTCCCTGCAAAAAGAGAGCTGGGTTTTGTCAGTTGCTCCTTACTGGGTGCTCAGGAGGGCTAAGAAGAGCAGGTCTTTCCCAAACACGTCTATCAAATGAAGAGGGCCAGAGACCTCCCCCTGTGCAAGGGGAGGAAAAAGTAGGTAGAGTCGTTGGTAGCCCCACCAGGACCACATGGCACGAGAAGATAAAAGGTCCCTGACTGGAAAAGGTGAGCTGAGATCTCTAACAGTGAGACAAGGGGAAAAGTGATTTCTTTTGTCCAGACTTCAAGATTCTACACAAAAGAGTGAGACAATTGGCATCTTGAGCTTTCTTATCTTGGGGCATCCAGTGGAAGCAGCAATCAACATTTCTTCAAACTTCTTACACACAGCAGCATTTTGAATTGGGGGTTGCATGATGATTGACTTCTGGTTTTGCCATTGCACCTACTCAATTTTTTACTTTTTTAAAGGTAAATTTTATTGTTTATGTTTAAATTCTATAACACAATGTTACAAAACACATACATAAACAGTAAGATGGTTTCTATGGTGAAACAAATTAACATACTCATCATCCCCCACAGTTGTCTATTTTTCCCCTGTAGCAAGGATAGCTCATGTAGCAAAAATTCTGAATATAATATGTGATTATTAACTAGAATTCTTATGTTGTACATTCTCTTTCCACTCATTCATCCTGCATATTTGGTGCTTTGTGACCTGTGATTTAGTCTCTCCTTTCCTTCCTCCCCACTGCCTAGATTTCTTTTTCTTTTGGCAATACTAGAGATTTAACCCAGGACTTCATATATACTAGGAAAGTGCTGTACCACTGAATTACACCCTCAGGCCTTTTTAATTTTTATTTTGAGACAGTGTCTCAGTACATTGCCCAGGTTGATCTTGAACTTGTGATCTTCCTGCCTCAGCCTCCCAAGTAGCAGGGATTACAGGTGAGCACCATTACACACAGCTACTTTCTCGATTTTTTTAAGTGACTCTGAAATCTAGCCTCAAGAAACAAAGCAGGAGCTCAGGATGTGAATTTTGAACTGCCAAGATGGAACTGAAAACATCAGGCCTCGAGGTGATACTAGGACAACACAGCTTTTGGGGTTCTGTTTCCTGCCAAGAGAAGCCTGCCTCCCTTCCTGGGGTGGATGCCTCTGGAATTCCCTGGGGTGGCTGTAATGGAGATCTAAGAGGTCTTGGCAGGTGCTGCTCCTTGAAAGGAGCTAATGACCTCAGCAGCACTCTGTGAGAAGCAGAAATACTTCCAGCAGGCCTTGTACACATAGGCCACCGGCCCATTCTTAACCTTTCCAAGGACCAGCAAAAGCATCCAAATGAAAGCAAAATTTCAGGGCATGAAAAGGCCAGGATGGACAAGAAAACTCAAACACTCTGGAGATTTCCACTTGTTTGAGCATGAAGACTTCTAAAACCAGCTGATGTAAGAGATTTTTACAAAATAAATTTCTCTTCCTTTCTTTTCCTTTATCCTAAAAGCAGACATCTTTGGCCCATCTCCCGTGGTTGAAACCAAGCCATGGGAAATGGCCTTGTCACCTTTGCGAGGTAATTCCAGTCAGCCCTGCTAGCTAATGGCCACTTACTCTGCACGATCCCCTGTACCTGCTGTATGAGGTTCATCTCCAACTAATGTAAAACAAATCTCTCTTTCATGATAATAGGAATTTCTCATAATAATGTAAACTCGGGTCCTTTAAAACATCTTCTGTTATTTTATAGCATTGATTACTACTTTATGTTAGAAGTTCGGCACATTAAAAATACATTTCCTTCCTTCAATTTCAAGTTGCTCATTAGAGCTTCAGTTTAATACTGTAAAGCACTTCTTTGGCACTGGTGTGATCACACCCATAGTCTTTCTTTTGTACATCCTTCATCTCCTAAGTCCCCCACGCGTGCTGAGGGCAGCCTGGTCCCCTATTTGCCTTTGTTCTGCCCACCTTATCTCTGGGGTTTAATGAACAGATGCCCAGATGCACCTCACCTCCACGTCCTTGACGTTTTTTGTCTCTAATGACTGTTCTTCTTCTCTGTACACATCCTGGACTCTGTCAACACTCCAACCAGCTCTACCTCCAAACTCAATGATTTAAACATCTGCTTCCAGGCCACAGAGTCCTTGTACCCCAGTCAGGGCCTCACATATTCTTTGATATCACCAAGAGCACTGTGCTCTATGCTTCCTCCTAACCCTGAGGCCTCTTGGTCTTAATTTTCACTACCCTCCTTGGATAGTTTAAATGACTCACTCTCTTGCATTTCAGTCCCTCTCCTGCAATTACTCCCAGACCACTTTTTACTCTGTCCTCTGCTCTTTCTGCTTTATCTAAGCTTGAACCTGAGCAGCTAAGGACAGTTCAAGAAAGCAGTGTGTGCCCACTGTGAATTCAGCTGACTTTTTGTATTCCCGACTTCCCTTCCAATCTCTCACTCTCTGGGGTGACTGTGCTGCTTAGACCCAGGAGAAAACAGAAACTACCAACAAGTATCCCACTGGGACACCCAAACACAGCTCGTCCACACCCTGCTCTGCTTCGTCCCTCTTCCTCCCTTTCCCTGTTAGAGGTCAGCCATCCCAAGGAATCCTGGACCCCGTTCCTTCCCAGTTAGCCACTTTCTTGCCCACTGAATTTATTTAGTCAGGATTTAAGTTCCCTTCTATCCCCCAAAAGGAAATAAATGTGCTGTTAGGAGGTGGGAATTGGTTGGAGGTGGGTCACTGTGGGCATGAACTGGAAGGGGGTATTTTTGTCCCTGTATCCTCCTTTCTCTCTCTGCTTCCTGGTTGTCATAGGATGAGCAGCTTTCCACCACTGTGCCCTTCCACCGTGCTGTTTCTACCTGGGAGCCAGTTGAGCATGGATTGAAACCATGAGTGAAAATAGACATCTCCTCCTTTAAATTAAGGGTTGAGTATTTTGTCCCAGCAATGGGATAGTGTCCAGTACATGGCTACCTAGTTGCCATGAGATAAGCAGCTTAGTTCCATCATCTACTCCCCACCGTGATGTTCTGCCTCACCACAGGCCCAAAGACAATGAAGCCACCCAGCTTCAGACTGGTACCTCTGAAACCATGAGCCAAAATAAATGTTTCTTCTTTGTACATTAATGTTCTCAGGTATTTTGTCATAATGATGGGAAGCTAATAGGGCAGTCAAAAGAGAAAAAGAGACAGTGAGACCAAGCTATTGCAGTAACCAAGGTGATGACTTTGAACTAAGATAGTGGTAGTGGAAACAAAAGGAAGATATACAGTATCTGAAAGGTAATCTGGGTGGCAGGCTCTAAGAGTAATGGGAAATGAGAGGTAGAGCAGAGAAGGAGATGTTGAAGACAGCTCCCAGTTTTCTAGGTGGCCAGACAAGAAGATAATCATGTGATTCTTGAGAGGAAGAACATGGAAAGAGGCACAGGCTAGCACCAGGGACCTGGGAGTGGCCTGGAGGATGACAGGTTTAACTCTGGATAGGATGAAGGTCTGAGATACCAGAAGGACATGGAAATCAAGGTGCTGGAAGATGCACTTGTGAAGGAAAATGAAAAGAGGTGACCAAAAAGGTAGAAGAAAAACCCTGAACAGCTGGTAGCAGAGAAAGTGTGTAAGGAAAACTAAGAAACAAAGGTTTTTAGTCTAGAACCTTTCCTAGAAGTTCAGACTCATAGATCAACACTTACTGGCCATTTCCATGTGAACACAAGCATAGATAAAACAGATTAAGCATTTCCATATGTAAAACCTGTTTCCTTATGAATTGGGAATCAATTCCATTATTTTATATTTGCACAGAAAACAAAGAGCCCTTCTAGATTTGTCCCTTTATTGCCTGCAACCAGTTCTTTTATTTTTAGTGTTTGTCCCCTGCCTACTTCCTCCTAGGTCTTAATATCTTAGCACAACCTCTGTATTTCCTCTAAAAAGGGGACATGAACATAGCCGCCCAAACATACATTGACCGTGCTGGTGGTATTGTCATCTTAATCCCCTCTGATGTGCTTCTATGGACTCAAGCAGAGTTATTTGAGATGTTCTTGGCCTCCTTTGCTGGGAGAGAAATGATTGACAGCAGACTTGGAAGAAAAGAGCATAGGAAAGGCAGCATTTAGCTACATAGAATTGGTAATTCCTAAACCCAGGATGCACTGCTAGCCCCACCTCTACTCATCCAGGACTTGCCCATTGCGATCAGTAAGGAAGAGGACTGGGTAAAATCAAGTGGGTAGTTATTAAAGAAGATGGTCTGATGTGTGGAGATTAAAAGTACTCGTAAACACAAGTTTCCTTTTTTATTGGAACAGCAAATTTTATCCTTGGCATGTTGAACATCTCTCCAAAACTAATGTTGTGTTGGAAACAATTTCCAATGCAAGAATGTGAAGAAGTGGGACCTTTAAGAGTTGACTGGATCTCAAGGGCTCTGCTTTCAAGGATGGATTGATTCAGTGCTCTTGCCAGGTGATACCATCTGCCACCTTATGACACAGCAGGAAGGCCCTTACCAGATGCAACCCCTCAATCTTGAACTTTCCAACCTCCAGAACTGTGAGCCAAATGAACTTTATTGTTTACAAAATCCCAGACTGTGGTATTCTGTTTTAACAGGACAATAGACTAATGCGGAACATCGATTTAAGCAGGTCAGGGTCTCTGTAGAACATGCATGATCCCCATGGTAGCCCTATTGTGCTTGCAGCCTTTGCCCATACCTAATAGGCACCTATGAAGTATTTATCTCAATGTGTGGACTTTTGTTGGCAATTGATGTGCCACTCTAGAATGATCTAGCTTGCACAATTATGATAAAGAGGTTCCAAACTGTACTGTGATGCACTCTGGCCTGAAACTGGCCTGAAAAATCACTGAAGTCTTTGTCTTGATTCAAGTCATCATTATCAGCCAATACCACCTCTTTTCTTGGTTGATATAAAGCTGCACAAGGTAAATACCTCTTCTATGATTCAAAGAGCTCATTTGGAGGAGAACATGTCTCTCTCATGTGGATCTTTTCTCTGGAATGAATTTCCCATTGCAGTAAGAAAAATGAGAATATTCACATAAGCCTGCCTTTCCCTGCAACATAGTGATCTGCAAATAAAGTAGTGGATACTGCTGAAGGCTGAACTGGATTTACTAACCCCAAGTACTCAGTAGACTTTAGGATACGCTTATAATACACACACAACCACATTCCCCAAAATGTGATAACTACATGTGTAAAAGCTTGATATACATGTGTTTTTACATGAAGTTAATCCTTGAGAATGATGAAGGAAAAAGGAAGGGTCATGTTAAAACTGAAAAAAGCTTATAAAATCATAAACGCTCATGACAGACAGGCTCAATCTGTTCATTAAATTCTGAAAAGTCAATTCGGAGAACTCTCTTTGATGCTTAAATATTTTTATACTTTACACCATGGTCAGAAACTTATGACACTTGGCACCAGAAGTGTTACAGCTTCAGAATAGTAGTACATTTGAATAATTGTTATGTCGGTGATCAACAGATTTATAGAAAACTTGTATTACTTATTATTATGACGGAAACTTATTGAGTGCCAGTTTTAGAGGATTTTACTTATAGCCCTTTAGTCCCTGGCAGTTTGTACCATGTACATAACTATGATGTTTCCTGATATGGCTCCCATGCTGATGTTAGAATACTGGCTTGATTCACCACCAGTCTGACATAATTAAATGAGCTATTTTAACTCCAACACTGTATAAGAAATTACGAATGACTTATCATGTAAGTTATAAATGCTCTAGGTTTAGACAAACCATCCTTGTCTCTCTCCTGAATAAATATGATGCTTTTCACATTTTGCTCCAGGCCCTCTAAACCAGCTATGTGTACATATGTGTATGCATGTGCCTGTAGCCGTGTACAGCTTTCCTTCTCACATAGATAAGCAGGAAAATATGGGGAGTAGTTGGATGTATTTCCCAGATGTAGGATCTTGCAGTCAGTCTTGCACTTTCCACACTTACACCCAGAAGGTCTTCTACTTCTGAGGTGGTGTGGACATCTCAGAACAAAACTCAACATTTCTTGTTTTCTCCAAAAAGAAACTTGTTTGCAAAAATTAAAATGCCAAATAAAGCCAAAGAACTATGAAGAACACTACATCAAAATGAAATAAAGAAAACAGAGTGCTTAGGAATTACAGATCTAGGCACCTAAGATAGAACCTTTAATCTCTCTTTACTGATTCACTTGGGATATAAAATACTCCCACTCGAGCTGAAATTTGTAATTGCTTTTAAACTCCATTGTGTTTAAACAAATCCATAGAATGGGATGCCTAGCTCCTCTATGCAGGGAATTAAGGAGATTTTTTTTTTTTTCATTTGTGCTGGGAGTCAAACTTAGGTCCTTGTGCTTGCAAAGCAAGCACTCTAACCACTGAGCAAAATACCTCACCCTTGGAGATTATTTTTATTACAAATATAAAATCTTATGTTGGGCAGGTCCCCCAATTTGAATGAAATGAATGGTTGTGTCAGTTAACAAAATCACTTGATTAAATAACAAGTAGACAATAAACCTGAACTTCCTGGAAATCTCTCAATTCCCGATGCTTGGGGGAAGTTGTCCTGAGAGACACCGTGGCATTCTTCATAAACAGGACTTCATTTTTATTACCTGATCAAGATAAAATAAAACTTCTGCACAATAACCAGTAATGGATATAGTGCATATGGCCTAAGAAGAGGGAGAATTCTAGGCCATTCAGGATAAGTGACCAGGATATGAGGGCACAGTTGAGCCTCAGGCCAGTCCTTTTACTCTGTCTTCCTCATCCGAGGGCGGACTTCAGCAAGGTGTACCAGAGCCTGTTAGGAGCCTTATTTCCATCATCAGAGATTCCTGGGCTCCAGCTGATCTGCTTGTTTATGGCCTGTTCTGATGCAGGCAATTGGAGGACAGAGGGAATGGAAACATTTCCATGACAACAGCGCTTTATTAAGAGAAGAAAATGCTAGAATTCATTTTATGACCAGAATGTTCTGAAATGAAAAATTGGCCAAAAAAAGGTTACCCAATAGTTTTGTTTTTTTAAGTTTTTTAAAACCCGAATAATGTTCCAATGATTTAATTAAAATTGAGAACTAACATCCAAGACTCTTGGATCCTAATTAAATACATAACTTAATCATATTTTCCATTATCTCAGCAGGAAATAAAGATCATCATAATAATGTCAGGTAGGAGTAGCTTTTAAGATTAATTAGTTCATGTTTGTAAAGCACGTTTTGAGGTAGTAAAATGAAAAAGTATTGCTAGATCTTATAATGTCTATCAGTTTTGTTTTAAAAAAGATCTAATGTACTTTATTCCAATTACACATGAAGTTTATGTACTTTTGCTCTTATTTCTAAAATTTAATAGGCATAAGATAATTTTGAGTAGATTTTCTTAGTATCTAATCATAATTTAGAAAACATACACACATACGTACACACACACACACACACACAAACACACAAACACACACAGACCGCACAGCCCAGGATCACAGCCCAGAATCACAGTCCTAGAACCTCACAGCCCAGAATCACAGTCCTAGGACCTCACAGCCCAGGATCATAGCCCTAGGACCTCACAGCCTAGGATCACAGCCCAGAATCACAGTCCTAGGACCTCACAGCCCAGGATCAGTTCTTAGCCCCTACCTCCCTCCTCATTTGGTCTCTGCCTGCCCCACTTCCTCGCTCCTCCCACGGTCCAAATACCAGAGACTCTCAGTTTGCCTCTATCAGACTCAGGCCTAGCCTCACTCACACTATTCTCCATCTCAGAGATGAGCCAGATGGACAAAGTGGGGTGCGGGCTGAAGGTGAATGAAGTTGGAGCAGTGCCTCAGACTGTGTCAGAGCTAGGAGTATGATTGCTATTCACAGAGAGGGTAGGGGGGAGGAATCAATAAGATGTAGAAAGTTGGGGAGAAGTGCAAACCATAAAGAAACAGAAAGTTGACACTTGCTGAGGACCATCTTCTCCTTATCCCCCGGTACTGCCAGTCATAGACCTCTGTAACTAAGTGAATGTTAGACAGTTACTGCATAAAGGCAAGGCCCCTCATAACCTTCCTGTCTTACACTTTAAAAAAGTGATATAGTGGAAGGGGAGGGAGAGGAGGGGAGAGGAATGTGGACCCCAACTTGGTGTCAGATATTTCTTTTCTGCTATATTTTTGGAATAAAACAATATTGTATCTATTTGAAAGATAAGTGAAATATCCTTTGGGAAGAATGATATAGACTCTTTAAAATCTTGACTCGCCCTATGATGTAGGAGGTATAGTCCCCATCCTCACACAGGCCCAGGCTCCATGTGGGAAGCATGTCTAGCACACTGGTGACTAAAGACAGGAGTGGGGGCAGTGTGAACTCGGTCACCTCATTTCACTGAGTTTATTAAATATTTACTGAGTGCTTGGTAGTGGGAAGTGCTGGGAATGTAAAGGTGAACTAAGTAAGTTTCTACTCGCATTTTTCTCTGATTCCCAGTTTTCTCATTTCAATCGAAGTCCTTCCTTATTCTAAAAATGTATGATTTGAAGGTCCTTTGTTTAAGACCAAAGAAAATTTAATGAGATCTGTTCTCAAAGGTGTCTATTGAACTTTGATGATCAAGCAGTAGTTAACCTAAATCTTGAATAAACCATTAATAATTTGGGCCTTGGTTTTCCCATCTGTAAATGGGAAGAATGACA